>JAZDUH010000040.1:10357500-10475000 GCA_036419115.1 Scarus forsteni | reverse complement strand
TTTAATTGCAGCAGTCTGATAAAGCTATAACCTACATACTGTGTGTCCTCCTGCAGTTGGCATTTGAACATTTGAATGTCGGCTCTGTCAGTCACCAGAGAGGGGAGCTCTGGTTCAGAAGGTGCAGCAGTGCTCAGTGACACTGAAGATTCTGTTTCTGCACTTTGACAGCTCCTGTCAGATTTAAAATGGATAAAACAGCATTCAGTGTTTGAATCCATATCAATCATTTATTTTTGAGGACTGCTCATAGACACAACAACTCTGAAAGAATGCCAGCATCTACAAAGACATAATGATGAAGAAAAAAGGGGTGTGCTTTAAAATGACAGACTTTATTTTGCTCTAAAGCAGCAAATACTTGCTTACATTCTATTAGGAATAGTCCAAAGTATTAAAAATCCATGACTGCATGGATAGTGTAGAAATGTAAGATATTTTTCAGAAGCTTCTTCTCATTTCTGAAGAGGCAAACTGTTCTGAGGGCAGAGGGCCAAGGACAGCTGTAAGCTCACCCAGTTGTGGCTGTCTAAAAATCATTACCTCAGTTTATTACCTCCGCCAAGGAGGTTATGTTTTCGGGAGAGTTTGTTTGTCGTCTGTCCATCTGTCCGTCTGTGAACAAAATAACTCAAAAAGTAATGGTTGGATTTGGATGAAATTTTCTGAAAACGTTCAGCATGGGAAAAGGAAGAACTGATTCGATTTTGGTGTTGATCCGGATCAGCGTCTGGCCGCCATGATGAAAAATGTGATTTTTGTGAATAACTACTGAACTAAGATATCATTATGAATCCAATTGCTAATGGTATGTTTTCATGGTCAAGGAATCTAAATATTTACATGACATAAAGGTAGGACTAATATTTATGGTGAAAATCACAATATGGGTGAGGACTGTGGCGCTGGCGGAGGTCTGCGCTCTCCGAGTGCTTTTCTAGTTTTGATTTAGGTTCAAGAAAATCAGATACTGCTGAAACTTCACATCTCTGAGACAATGGAATAAAGTGTACCATTTTAGAAAGAGAAAGCTCACTTTTGCAAACAGACAACAATAAAAAAAAATGTAGAAACTTTGTGCTATAAGAAGTAGTATTGCCTAAATTCAGCCCGTATCTTTGCTTACAGGTTGTGGACACTTCGAGGACTCTGGACCCCAACAAGTGTTGTTCTTATGAGTGGCCTTAAAGCAACATATTTACAATGTTTTGTAAAAATATGATACGTGCAATACGATTTAGGGAAAAGCCACTGAATCATGTTTTTGTGAGATTCCAAAATAACAAAAATTGCAGCCTTTTTTGTTGTTGATGTCACAGCAGTAATATCATCTGACCACAGGCATAATCTGCAAATAGCTACATATTTGAACAAAAATATAAAAGTCCTTTAAAAGTCTTTCATTCCCTGCCTTTACTGGAAATTGATTTTTCTGTCTTTTCTGTTTGAGACTGCATTGTTATGGATCAGAAAGGGTTTGGGTTTCTTTGATGTGAAAAATCATAACCTCAATACGCTAGAGAAAAAGTGTGCTTTTAAAAACATGGAATCCACTGTTTGCATGAGGACTTAAAAAAAAAATCCTTTACAGTCAAATTTAATGTTACCTCGGGATTTAATAAGGTTTCCATGTGAAAAGATACACTGAAAAGAAAGTCGAGAACCATAAACTACAACAAAGGAAGTTTAATTCCAGCACACATAACTAAAGAAGTGCTGTAAGTTCTCATTTATAATAAGTAATATGTTGGATCTCCCACAATGAGACACACTCTACAATACTGCCACCACTCATGTTTTGCTCAGCTGCTTTCTTTAATTGATCACTCCAACAACTTTTGGTCATTTGCAAAACTTTAATTGCCTGCTGTTTCATTTTCTACCCTTAAGATCCAGCAATATGTATATGCAAAGATCCAATGTATGGAGTCAAACAGCAGGATTGTGAGTATGAGAAGTTTTAAAATAACAAGATGTAGGGCTATATATGTGGAGCATGAAGCTGACATGGACTTTAAATTCATGCTGAAGAAAAAAAAAAGGATCTTTTGAAGTCTGGCTAAGAATTACACCCAGGCTGTCTGCACGAGGAATTTAGAGGGGCTTTCTCTCATGTTCAAGTGGGAAATGCCTCCCTGTGCATCACTCCATGACAGACTGATTGATGCCCTACCTGTACTGGGAAGAGTAATGGCCCTTATGTGAGTGCAGGTCTGTGCGACGTACAGAATACTGCTGTGTGTGTGTGTGTGTGTGTGAAGTCCTGGTTAATTACCTGCCTCTCCGCTGACAGTTTGCCGCCATGAAGCAGTCGCAGGGAAAAGTTAGGGAGCAGTTTTATTGCAGCTGGTTATCCCTTCAGACACAATCTGAGGTGTTCATACCGCTATTTAGTTTAGTGGATGTGTTCGAGCAGATGTGTCTGTGGGGTGAAAGGTGAGGGTCTCTGTGCAACAAGGTATATAAAGAAAGAATTCCCTGACTCTTCTAAAGACTTAAATACCTTCTTATCTGTCCCCCTCCTCCTCTACAGCTAACAAGGTCCCAGCCTAATTACCACAGTTATCTGAGCTGAAGTCATAGGTAGTTTTGGAGGCCTAAGGCAAAGACCAACCACCAATAAGGCCCTCCCACATTTAGTTTAAATTAGTCCCAGCGTGTGAACAAAATACGTCATGGCCTTTAGAGGGGCTTTAGAACAGTGGTGATTGCTCTAAGACTGCAAGGGAAACTCAGCTTCCCCTAAAATGTCCCCAAAAAAGTGGTGATATGTACTGTTGTGTGTACATTTCATTGACTAAATATGCGCTAGAATATCTTCATCTTTTGTTCAGAATCAGCTACTTATCACAGGTAACTGACGCGACTTCCACCTCATTCATTCCCGCGGCGTCTCAGTGCTTTTGGACGCTGAGCGTCTTCTGACTTTGATGGGGAAGCGTAAAGTGGGTTGTTCCACTGTGGGAACTGGACGGTCATTGGATAAATGCTGGGCTTTGTCCCGCCCAACGGACGCTCAGCATCTCTGGGGGTCTATGAGGCAGTGGGCTGGCCTGGACGCGCGGCTTCTGCATGATGATTGGATGATCTGACTCAGGCCGAATCCCTTTTTGATTGACAGTGAAATGAGCCAGTCATCGATCTTGAAGTATAACCCTCCACCGGAGCATCTTCTAAGTTTTACATTCAGTTGTTGTGGAGAGAAGCTTCTCCTGTTTAAAGCGGCTCAAGTCTTACACCTGCAACACAATGGGCCAAGGCCGTTTAAGCAGTCTTGGTCTGCTGGCCTTTGAGAGAACACTGGTAAAATCCCTGGAAAAGACACCTAGTTGGTATGACAGGGTCACAGATAATTTTCTTTAAAAATGAAAGAGGGTAGAATTTACATTTCATTTCAATAAACAAATTTATGATGTAGGCCGGAGAAAAACAAAATGAGCTTCCCCTCCTTGACTGACCAGCAGCCGCCACTGCTTTAGAAGTACATAAAAATAAACCCAAGTGTAACAGGCACTGAGCAAGTTTTTGCCAGATTAAAACTGATCCTGTAAATACTAAGACAAACATAATGACAGTGGGTCTCCATTTCTTGCTTCTGACAGACATTAACACATTTGTGTTTGTTCCTTTTTATTGTAACTGCATTTGTTTTCAGATTGTTCTATTTGTTATTTTCTTTCCCATATCTTAAAATATTAAATGTACACAAAGTGTGGAAAACTCACGTTCTCTCTTCAAAACTACAAATAAAGTTTGTTATTCTCTCCACAGAAAAAAAAAGAACACATTTGTCTCCAAAATGTAAGGTCTTGTTCATGTAAGCTTTAAAGTTTAATACCATTACTGACAAACTCAAGGAGGACCCAGATGCAAAGCAGCTTTTGTGGTTCACAATAACCAGGCTTTATTGACAGATCTTTGAAAGCAACACAGTCCAATGCGAGGATCGAACCCACGAGCTTCGTCTTGCCATCCGATGCTTTAACTACTAGACCACACAGGAGATGACTAACAGACGGTGACACAGCCTTTGAAGACGAACAGCAGAGGTGAGAGCAGGGATCGTACCCGCTAGCCTTTGAACAGGAGACCGATGAGAAGACCACTCAGCCACGCTGATGACGCTCTCTAACTTGGCAAACAGAGGCTTTCAAGAAAACTTGGACTGGACTCACTCTTTGCTTGGCGTGCAGGGATGCACCAGAAAGCCAGAAACCAGGCTGCCACCACTGGTCAGGATTCACAGACATATTCTCAATGTCGAGGACGGGCAGGAGGGTCGGATACCATGCAGGCCACCACAAATCAGGATACACAGGCGGATTCTCAGCGTCGGAGACAAAAGGCAAGTTCGATAGCCGGGACTCAGGCAGAGGGGTAAATGAGGAACAGAAGCTAGTCGATACCTTGCAGTCAAGCCGAGGGTCAGGCGTTAAAGGAGACATATCATGCTGATGCATGATTTAATACTTACATATAATGTAATAAAATTTGAAAACAAGACCTTACACCCCTTTTATTTTCAAAAAATGAGATATTGTTTTTTTCTGATATCCTAGAACGAGATTTGATGCCTCTGAAAATAGGTCATTGTCCGCGAGATTTCAAACGTTGTGACATCACGAGGTTCCTTTCTTTTTATTGGAGCAATTTGATAAAACACTTCCTCCTCTGTGATGTCCATTAGCCCCAAACCCTCACCGAGGAACACATCCAGCAGCAGGGGTATATAGGTCCCTAGTTCACAATCACTCATTACCAGCTCTGGCCTGTAGGGGGACTCAATATGCGGTCGCTGCTTTGAGCCTGCCGGAAAATACAGTAGAAGAAGAAGAAGGACAGGCTGGCTCTACCCCCGATAGAACTGACCAATCAGAGCACAAAGGACTGTGACGTTGCAAGGTAACTGTAGGTCATCCTGAAGTCTGAGCGTTTCAACGAGACCTGGATAATGGCTGAAAATGAGGATATTGAGAACGCTATTGTGGGGCAATGAAGGAACTAAATGACTTGTACTGAGGGCAGAAATGCTTTACAGGCATCCTAGTCTGGCATATTGAAAAGGAGAAACAAGCATGATATGTCCCCTTTAAAGGCAGAACCAGGAACAAAACTTGTTGGCAACGGGTGATCAATCCAGAAGACAGATCTGGAGTTCTCAGCATGAAGGCGAAGACAGTCTGACACCCACTGTGTGTGGAGCTGGGGTTTAAGTAGGTGGCGTGATTGCAGCAGATGAGGTGCAGGTGTGAGCAGGAGCACAGGTGAGGTGAGTTGAGCTGATTAGGCTGCAGCAGGAATGTGGCAGGCTGAAGATTGAGGCTGAGACTGAGACTGTGACAATTGCTTACAATGTTTTGTTCAAGCTGTTGCAGATCATGCTAATACTCACTTAGCATGTTGCTATTGGGATACAATGCAAATGTGACAGGAAAGTGTCAATAAAGTGAAGTTGGTGATTGGCTTTACATTCAAATTAATACCTAAAACGAATATAAACATCTTCTATCAATGTATTATTGATCTTTTGCAGACATGTGACTGACTTTAGGTCACTCTGGTGGACAGAAGTACTTTTGCTGTCAGCAGACTATACTATAGAACATTTTAACGGATAGTTACTATGGCGATACTTTCTTTTACTTTAGTGGGTCAAAATGTATCATTTATAATCAGTCAAATCAGCATTGATATCATAAGGAGCCTCACAAAAAGAAAAACAACCATGGACCAGGCTGAAATAGCTGCTTCACAGCAGTCAGACAGGGTATGGATTAAGGCTGTCACTTTTCCCAAAAATTCAAAGTCTAATGGTTTTCAAACATGCACCCAAATAACCACAGATATCTGGTTATTTTGCCCCGCCCTCCCCCTTATGTAAGCAATTTTTGTGTTCTTTTCAAAGTAAAAGCTCACTCCCTCCAATAATTAATTTTTTCACAGATTCAGTTGTCAAGCAAGACGTGATCGAGACAACCAAGAACCACTGACCTTGTAAAATTGACATTTGTGAAAACTTGGCATGCAGTTTAAAACACTGCACTGACAAGCAGGTCAGAAACATGATCCCTGATAATCTCTTACATATGACCTCCAACATTGAATCAGGGTAGCTTTTAGTGTAAAAAAAAAGTTTAATAGAAACTCCTGAAGGTGTTACTCAGATACTGTATTGACAAGCAGTGTTTTACAAAAACACAGACCTTTAACCCATGATCTCCAAAATCTGGTTGCCATGTTGGATGTTATTGCATAGTTTGATGGAAATGCCCTGATGAGTTTAAGTAATAAAAGTTCTCACAAATTAGCACTTACATGCTGACAGGGAGGCAGTTAGGAGCCAGAAGCAAGACAGACTTAGCAGTTCAAAATAACCAGCATTATTGAGCAGACACAGGTAAGGAACAGTCAAGTAGAGAGCAGGGATCGAACCTGCGATCTTAGGAACACAAGGTGGTGACGTCCACTCAGCCACACTGAAGTAATACACTCAAATTGCCACTCAGAGTATTTAAGGTGAAGCAGACTTGGACTCACTTCATCTTTCAGAGCAGGAAACGGTTCAGGTTGCCAGAGATCAGGCTGCCACCACTGATTCGGGCTCACAGACGGGTACTTGGTGTCACACACAGGCAGAAGGGTCACATACCGGAGATCAGATAGCCACCACAGATCAAGATACTCGGCGTCAGGAACAGAAGGCAAGGTCGGCAACCCGGGATCAGGCAGGCAGGTAGATGCAGGACAGAAACAGGTCGGTACCTTGTAGTCTAGCCAAGGATCAGGTGATAATGGCGGAAACAGGAACAACGGGTGATCAGTCCGGATAGCAGGTCTGGTATTCTTGGAATGAGAATGAAGACAGTCTGACGTCGAGTGAGTGTGAAGCTGGGGTTTAAATAGGTGGTGTGATTGCAGAAGATGAGGTGCAGCAGTGAGCAGGAGCATAGATTTTGGTCCCTATACATAATGGCATCACATGGTTGCCACAAATTTGTCAGCGGCACATCAATGAAACAGTAGTTATCTTATTCCACCACATCTCAAAGGAGCTCAATTGGATTAAGATCTGGTGACTATGGAGGCCACTGAAGTAAAATTAACTCACTGGGTCCTATTTTGCATTTGGAGTTTGTTGTGTAAAGCATGTGACACACAGTTTGGGGAATTTCATTAGTATTTTTAATCATGCAATTTTTTTCAGCAAAGCCAGGCCCAGAGCACTGAGATGACTGATTATATGCTGTGAGCATATATATTTATTATATTATACTGCCGATTGCTTTGCCTGGATCATTTAATGCCTCTCCATTTATTAGTCCACCATTCTCAAAAGCACACACAGAGCACCATATGAAGTATATTAATGCTCTGATTATTTTTACAGTGTATAAGTCGAATTCAGAGCATTAGTAATGATAAAAAAAACCCATCTTCTATTATATTGTTTCAGACCATAATATCCTGGCCAAATTTCAAAGAGCTCACACACACTATAGCCTCTGCTTCCTATTTCAATCTCAAGATTCTAAACTATGAGCCAAATTAGAAATGCTTTTCTGCATACCTTACCCTTAAATAAGTGGTTATCTCTGTCATCTCTGAACACTCTGGCCATTCTCCTTGGACCACTGAATACTTTCTCTTTTTCAGGCCATTCTCTGTAAACTCCACAGATAGTGATCTGATGCTCAGTTTGAACTTCATGAGATCACTGAGCTGACTGTGGAGCTCTTTGCATTATGGAGCAGTTCAACAGTATACATAATGAAGAAGTCATTGTGTGTGTGTGTTGGAGAATTTCTATCACCATCTGAGTCAGACAGTAAAGTCTATCTATCTATCTATCTATCTATCTATCTATCTATCTATCTATCTATCTATCTATCTATCTATCTATCTATCTATCTATCTATCTATCTATCTATCTATCTATCTATCTATCTATCTATCTATCTATCACCCAATCCATGGTGTGGATTGGGTGATAGGGTTTTGCAAACTGTGCCAAATTATCGATTGTTGTGTGGAAAGAACCGTGAAAAACTGTAATTTAAAAGGAAATAGCAGTATAATGGACTGATGGATGTACAAGTGTGGGTGTACATGCAATTGTTTGGACATGCAGGTGAGACAATTGCACTAACATCTAATACATGTGCAATTTAAACAGTGTACAAAACACTTAAAGTATTTTCTACTGACTGAATGTAATGTAAATGTTTTTAGGGGTATACTTCACATGTTGTAAACTGATAATGACTATAGCTTGGGGCTTTTTGCATTGGGCTCCTGGTAGCTGCCAACTGCCTAATGATAAACCGCCTGTGGCTGAAGCAGCACAAAGCAGCTCAACAGCTCAAGGAGTTGTACTGAACTAGCAGCAAAGCAATAAGCCACAGGAGTCTTCATCTGAAGGCTTTTTCACAATCGGGTGATCATCAATGAGAAGAAGTGTCACCACGGTGCTGCTTTTCATGAGCGTAGCAGGTTTTTTCTTTGCTTTGTCTCATATGAAACGGCAATTATTTTCGCTTTGTGAGGCAGTAGAAAGAGGAAATTGCTTCATGAGGGAAAATAGCATGAAGGAAAAGGAAATAATCTTTAAACTAAAAGGCTGATGATACTCTAGGGAGCTCTGCCTTTGGCTGTGCGCCCCTGACCCCCCATACTTAAACTCTATACCGGGAGTCAACATTAAATTGGCTGTTTTTATGGCATTGCCTCCTTGCTGACAGCCTTGCCCAGCCCAAGATGTCAATTCATAGTTGAACGAGCTAATAATAGAAATATGGAGCTTTACACTTGGCATTTTTGGCAGAGAATATCCCTCTATCGAGTGCTGTGGGGGAGGGAACCACCTGCATACGCTGACAAATAACCAGTTTGAAAAATTACCATTCGCATCTTAATGTGACGACTTATGAATAATGAGGAACAGCAAACTTATCAGAACATTGTCATCTGCCAACAAACAGCAGTAATTATGTTTTCCAATAATACATACTATTTAGCATGCTTTAAAACAGCAACAAACCAGAGCCACTAGGAAGAGACAAAGATAATTCAGTATTTCCATTTTCTACTCGACTTGTTCCCCTGACAAATAAGCACTGAAATGATGTGGTAAAGATCATTTTAAAGGTTGCCACAAAACCAGAAATACTCTAAATGTTCTATTTCCTGGCAGTGCTGAACTGCCTCTAGTGTCACTACAGTGATAAGTGTTTCACATTTTAATTTAGTCTTGCTCAAACTTTGCCAACACTAAACACCCTGCCATTTGGAAATGCCTTCATAGAACTGCAATTTAGCAGTCTTGCTGCTCCGTGCCTCTCCTCATCCCTCTGCATTGGCAGCAAGATTTAGAGTTTTCTTGATTACACACTTAATCATGACAAAGTATTGACATTTCCATTTTAGTGTTTATCATACCCACAACTGAAATCTATGAGAGAAAGCACAGACACATGGAGGTAATTATTGTGTTCACCTGCCTCTACATTGTTCTTCTCTTCTCTGGATTCACACTTTTCTCTAAAACAACAATCACAGTGATGAGCCTGTGATAGTACTAATAGCATCTACACTCTTGATTTTGTGGTGTGACTCAACAAGAGAACATCAGAGTGTATGTTCTTGTTTAAATTGGAGTCTTTAATCTCACTCAGGCTGCTGTTTCAAGTCGTAATATTTAGCCCTCTGTGGAGTTTCACCACCACTGTGATCATGGTGGAGCTGAGTGAGGGGGACAGTAAAGTTAATACTGGAGGAAGACTCAGCAGGCAGAAGCAGTATTGTATGTGTTGCATGTGAGGCAGCAGCTTATTGCATTTTGGCACAGACACAAGGTTAACCCTTGTTTGCCCCCCACACACACACACACACACACTTTACTTTGGTGTTCCCGGTCAAATTTGACCGGTGTGGTTTAACTTGTCTCCAACTAGTAGTGAACATTTATGACTGTGTGAATATACAAATAATTGACACTAAAAATTATAACAATTATCAAAACGGATTACATTTACAGAAAATCAGAAAATCTACATCAGAAGTCAGCTCTCATTGTGTGTGTGTGCGGTTGTGTGTGTGTGTGTGTGTGTTCATGTATAATACAAATATAATATATAATATATATGTTGGCAATGGCAGTATTACAAAGCAGGAGATCGAAGAGTAATAATAGTTATATTAATCATGATGATAAAAAAATAGAAAAAATTGTCATAGCAACAGTAATGGAAATTAGACAATTTCCATGGACGAAAATCACAACAGGGCCCAGGGCAGCAGGGCACGACCGCTCCACCACAAGGCCACACCCACGTCCAAAACATCAATGCAAAAGCCACCATGATGACCACTGAGGGAAGCCTGAGTACGATCAACACCAAAAGCATACACTGGGTGCCTGGGACCCCCTTGATCGACACAACGCCGGCCTGAGGCCAGGCCTCCCTCCCCCCACCACCAACCCCGGAAAACACACCATCCCCCTCATACCTGGTCCCACCACCAGCTGCAAACTTTTTTATTTGTGTGTGTGTGTGCCTTTATGATAATGTAGTGCATTAAAAACAGAATACATGAGGTGCATGGGGTTGGTTGTGGATGTGTGTGTCTGCATGGATGTTTTCCATCTAATGGATGAACATAATCTAATATTACCCTTTCATTTTCATTTTTGACCGGGGACACCACATGTGTTTCAAAGTTGATTAGACCAGTCAAAATTCAATGAAAGTGGTGATCAGCAGTTTTATATGTTCAAATGCCTGGTGTGGAGGATATCATGAGGCCTTGAGGCAATCAGAGGAAAAATACATCTGTTATGTTTGCATGAAGTTGTAAATCGGTCTGATTTGACCCGAACATCATAGAAGGGTTAAAACAACCAACTGAGGTTCAAGTGGAGCATCAGAAAGGAAAAAAAATGTGATTTAAGTGGCTATGAACATGCGGTTGCTGATCTTGGCTGGGCTGAGTCTTTGAGAGACTGATGGATGGAACACAAAAAGGCCAGAGCAGCCTGCAAAATGAGTAAAAAAATGACTTTTTTAGTCCTATTTCTATCTTAAAATTGGCCAAATAAATTGGATGAGACATTTTACTCTTCATTTAAAAAATAGTGGAGACTGTCTGAGGTCCTCTCACCCACAGAACAACAAATAATGGTTCAGTCCACACCTGTTGCTTGCATGCAAGGATGCAGAAAAGGAGCCCACAATTGATAGAGTCCTAATACATTTATATTTCTGACAAAAAATATCACATGCAGTCGGCTAATAAACTTACATTTACACATACATTTTCTACACAGTGTATTGGTAACACTAAGTTTATTGTTTTGCAAAACATTTATCCCCCCCCCCCCCCGAATTTGCATATAATGGTTCAGTCCAGTGTCAGACAGACCGCTCAGTGGGTGGAGGCAGAGAAAGTGTCCCAAAAATCTGGGCCAACAAACAAAATGACTAAAGACTCAGACAGAAGAAGGAAGCAAGGGATAGACTGTATGTCCAGAGGCAAAGTGGGTCTGTTTAGTGGTTCATATGATGGTCTATTCTTAACTTTGTCCATAGTTTATGAACTAGGTGACTTTTCTCTCCATATTATCACATACTTCTGAAGGAAACTCTGGACATTTCACTCTTGTTTTAGTTAACTAATCGATACAGAAAAACATTTAAACTACTATGCTCATAGTCAATTGGATTCCCAACACAAACACGTCTGGTTGGTTAGTAGTTTGGGACTCTGCTTTGCACAAGGAACAGGGGACATTTGTAGTTCATGCAGACTGGGTGACTGCTCTCGATCCAACCAGAGAAATGTTAACATTTTCTGGACATCAGAAGATTAAATAGAAACAAACACACAGCCTCATTTATGTATTTTTTCACTACAAATCTTATGCCACCATCTGGGAGCTGACACTTTTGGAGATAAGTCAAACCTACACACTGGGCTACAAGAAGGAGACAGTGTGCGGTGGAGTATTGGGAGCATCACATTTTCCTTTGTTATTTTTGGACAAATCACTGAAAACACCTTTCCCCTTTCAAGTAACTGTCATGTTGTGCTTTTCACAAATATGGCAATGATAGTCAAAAATATCATTAAAATCCACTTCTATGTAAAACAGTAACACATTTTTCTGCTGGCCTTATGGCCGGCTATGGGGGATGAGAAAGGTTTCTTTTCGCAGGACCCAAATCCCTTCCTGCACCCCTGATTGGAGCACAATCCAGAAATGTTGATATGCAAACAAACTGATATGTAACTGTCTGTGTGCGTGTGCTTCAGGTGTTTCCCTTCATGTTGTGATCATCTGCTCTTCATCTAAGAGGCAACCATTTGCAAAGTTTTCTTAACCTTGCAGTGCAGCTGGATCCTCCTTCATGTCTGTAATCAGGCAAAGCCATCTTGCCAAGCTCCAGTCTACAACCACTGTGCTCAGCCCAAAGTGGCATGGCCCAATCAGCATCCTTTAAAGAGGTTGGTGGGTGCAAGAGGAAGTGATTACTTGTACAGAGATTAGCATAGATGTTGGCAGCTTCTGAAACACTTCATCAGATTTGCACTGCATTTCCTTTTTAAATAAAAAATTAAAACCACTGAAACCACTTCTTAACCAAAAAGATGTTCTTGCTCCACTTCTGACATGTTTTGGCAAAATTTTGTTGTGCTAAGTGGCCCACATTTTTTACTAAACACATTGGCAGTAACACCAACCTACTACATTATTTGATTGGTCTGTAATGAATGTGATTGATGGAACGGTTGTCCAATCACCTGCCGAAAGTGATTTTGAAAGGTTCTGCCCATTCCCAAACACTTTCACTGTTGCTCAGAAAGACAAATGAAATGAAATACACTGAGCTAACTATCTGGAGCGTCATGTTATAAGGATAACAGGTATCTCTACCTAGTTTTACTTCAGACTTTGAAATCCACTCCTCCATGTTTGGCTTATATTACAGGGCTGTGCTCATTTTTCTCTTATTATTGAGCTCAGAAAAACTGATTCTGGCCTGATATTAGCTAAACATGAAAAGCACTGAAAGGCCAATCTGAGCCCCAGCTGCTTCTCCACTCTTCAATGAAGCCGCACTTAAGAGTCTCTTTTGTTGTGAGTGAAAGGAAAAAAGAGAGAAATGGGTTGGGAGGAGTTAGCTGCAAAGCAGTGCACTTGCTCATCCTTTCGTGTTTGTCTATGTTGGTGGGAGCAGAGAGCTCTGTGTGCTCCTAGGCTCCCTGACTTCATTAACTGGAAGGGCATCCGGCCTTGATAAATGGTGTGCTTGGTGGGAAACATTTGTCACCTCCCTCAGTGTGTAGCACAGTCACAGAATCATGGAAACACATGGATATAGCACACTAACATGGCTCCACATTTACTCCAAAAACACCTGAAGAGAAGGCAGGCGGTGTTTTGTCACCAAAGTGGTATCACTGAGACAGAGGCAGTTATCATGGTGTCAGTGATGGAGCGACTGGGCTGAAGTGTTTGTTTCTGACTGGACATGCTTTCACAACTCACCATCCATCATAGCAGTGATGAGCTCACGGGACCAGTGATTCAACACCACTGATAAATAAGGATAAGGTATATTTTTCTCTCTGAAGTAGGGCTGGAGAACAGTGGCATTACATTTGTATCGGAATGCAAGAATATAATTAGTACTGATGACTTTACAAAACAGTTCTATCCATCAGTGAATGCAGTGTGCACAGGTGTGTCTCTTGTGATGTTATATAGCACTTTGAAACCTTTAAGACCACAAACTTCTGCCAAGGTCTTTCAAACACTGATATAGGAGTTAATGTAAAACATGTAAAAAAAAACTGTCCTTAAACTGTCAACAAATCCTTGAAAAGAAATCCTGGATCCACATCGAGAGTCACAGATCAATACTCAGATCAAAATCTTGTCAGTGCGTACTTGTGCGATGACCAACATTCTTTGAAAATGTGATCAAAATCCATTTGGAACATTTCAATTTATTTTGCTAAAGCCCCAGTCACACATTCCCGTTTCTCATGGTGATTGTGCACGATTGTCATAATCCTGATAAAGCGTGCTTTGGTCGTGGTGCATGCGCTACTTGGTCTGGATCAGCGCTGTATAGTCGTGGATGAACGGAGGGGAACGTAGAAGCTCCACAACAGTTTTGAACTGTTCAAACTGTTGTGGAGAATCGCCGCTCTCAGTACAGCGGGATGGAAGCCTAATGCAGTCCTAATGCGAGCGGTTTTAGCGGGGCATGTACGGAGCTCAGTCCAGCTGATCGGGGCCCAATCGTGGCTCAATCCTGAAAGCTTTACGAGGACGACTGACAAGGATGTATCCGCTTGAGCCCCAACTGTGCCCCGTTCAAGACAGCGCAAACGACGGGGCTCAGTCGGGGCTTACGTGACTCGAACTGAGCTTGAGCGGGGCTGACGTCCTGTCAGCAGGATGGAATCCTCGTCATATCGCTGTATTAACCTAACTGGAGCGGGACAAACGCCCCCTGAAGCGCTGTAGCTGCGCCACTGACGGTGTATTTACGGAGTGTCTCCAGGAGTGAGACAGTAATTTAATCCCGTAATCATAGCGATCACACCAGCCTCCTCAATCGTGTACAGTCGCTATGAGAAACGGGAATGTGTGACTTAGGCATAACAGACTAGCAGACAAAAAATATAACTGCCTCTGCAGAAGTAATTAAGCAACATGCACAAGCCCGTGTGCACCTAACATTTACAAAAACATTTACAAACCTTTTAGATCAAAAGCACAAACCTGGCATTAGCAACATTATCAGGACATTTATAGTCAAAAATGTGGAAAATTTGAACTGTTAACAAAATAATATATAAAAGCAAGGTAAGAACAACTTAAATCTGTCAGTAAAGACATGGTAGATTCAAGCAAGAATAGAAAAGTGCCATTAGGGAAATAACGAAAAATGCTTCAAAAAGTTTAAAAATGTCAACTCAGTTGATCATTTCTATCTCTTACTGATCAGGACATGTATTTTACTTTAGATTGTTGAAAACTCTAATCAATCATCTTTACATTGAGGTACAACTAGTAAGGATTTTTTATCCATAGAAAGAGAAACACAACTATACATGTGGGTAGCACAAAAAAAACATACAAATTAAAGCTGGTGTCTGGTATTTAGGACCTTGTTCCATGAGACTGGTGCAGCCAAGAGAAGTCAAATGGGACCAAAGATGAGCAAACGACTACTTTGCTTGCTTTTTTTTTTTTTTTTTTTTGTAGCCAGGGGCCGGTCCGAAGAACTGCTTTAGCACCAGTGTATACCATGTTCATCATTTACTTCATATCAAGTTCAGGTCTCTATGTTCAGATTCCATGGTATCCCCAGGGATTCCCAGGGATTTTATTGTAAAATGGCAAAGCCTCAGTCTTATATTCGACTACAGAGCATTTTGTGTAGGCTATACAAAAAGTAGGATGGATGTCCTTAAGGAAGAGTCAGGTGTCCTTATGATTGAAGGTGACAAATAACTCTGGAGCTTAAAAGTTGTCTCTTTTGAGGTTGTTTGGTTTCTGCAATGTACTGGTCCTTGCATTCCTTATTGCATTTTATAGCATAGACCACATTGCTCTGTTTGTGCCTGGGTTGTGCCTGAGCCAGACCTCTGAGCACCTTTTCCTTGACACTAATAAGATGGACTGGAGGTCTCGATTAGCCTTACAGGGTGGGTTGAGTAGGCATTTTTATGGACCAGAAACTGGACCAGGACACCTATGACATGATTTGGGCTGCCTTGGGTGGGGAAAAGTTTCTGAAATATAGTCATGAAATGCTGACTTTAGAGTCTGGATTTTAAAATATGCCAGTATCAGAATGATTGGTCAAGGGTTGTGGCAGAATCTGCTTGGTTCAGTGCTTCAGTGAGTGAAAACCCCTAATCATATATCACCAGTGCAGGAAGATGGAGTGTGAGAAACTAATATATGTCTGGAAGGAAGAACACCAGTCTTCCTGCTTAAACTTGCACTATAAATGTTATATTGGCAGCAGTTTGTTATTTCTCTCCCTGAAAAAAATAAATAATTATAAACATGGTGCTGCTATTCAGCTACAAATATCAAAATTTAATTATTGCTCCAACTTTTCCAGCCTCAGTCTTGAGTTAGACGACAAATTAACTTCCCTTTATCTGCTCAAACAAATCAAAACAGCTCATTAAATCGGTCAGTCACACTGCTCTTGTGATGTATTTGATGCTCAACTTGATGTGACAAATGGTCTGAGATTTAAGACTTTATCATGCACACACCAGCTCACACAGTATCATATTTGCCAGCTGCTATCTTTTGTGTCTTTCCAACAGTATTATGATTTTGCTTGAAGCCCTCCCTCATGTTTGCAGAGAAGATGGTAATGAGTTTGTGCAGTTCTGCCAGACGCCCAGTGGAGAGATAAATGTGATGTGATGGGGGAGCCTACTTCTGAAAGTGACTCACGCCGGACTCTAGGATGCCTGGACATTGATCGATGACTTCTATGAGAGGAGACGGAGACAGGGAGAGGATATTGAAATGCTATCTGGCTAAACAAAATGTCATTAATGTGCTAAATGTCTGTTGCAAATCATCCCATAATCACAGTGATGGCATCAATCATCATATCTCTCGGGAGGCCTCTGCCTTCCAGTGCAGATTTCTCTCTAAGCCATCCCTGCCTGCTGCAAAAGCTTTAAAATATTTTGGTTTTGTAGCTAATTACTCTAAAACTCATTACCTAGACTGCTTACTTTATATGCTGGCTGTGGGGAACTTTAGAGGATAATTGTGTTTTTTTATTCATGTCATATATTTTACTGGAAGTTGCACTCAAAGATTCTGAAATATCAGATGTTTTCCTGAAAGAATTCTATAAAAAATGACTTCATGCTTATCTAATTTCCCTGTTCTTTCATGGAAGAGGTCAAATCTCCACATGCATGAGTTTGAGAATTACCCTCAGGATCATTTGTCCATAAAATCTGGTTGAACATATACGTTGAGGGATTGGGTTATAGGTTCACTAGATTCTACCTTGAAGCGTAAAAGGTTAGAATCGTGAGCTAAAAAGACAGAAACACTGTTTTATGCTCAGTTTTTGTAAAGATCATTCTTGTGTAGAACGAAAAGTCTATTGTCTAGTCTATTGACTGTCACACGTAGGTGGCCTTAAGGGACTATTTATCTGTTCTTAACTGTCAATATGCTTAACTGATCTTGAATTAACTGAACATCTTATAAGCTTTTGTTAAAGGCACTCAATTATTCATCAACCTATTTATAAATGCTGCATTGATGCATCTGTAAAGCAATACTGACCAATCATCTGTAGGGAACAATCAATTAAATCATCTGTCATGTCAACCATTTAATAACATTTTGAGAATATTTCATTGGTTACTTTTTTAAGCATCAGTCATACATTGGTTCAGTGTAGAAAGTTTCCTAATTCTTCATCAATTAAGTTTTGCCTATGAGTTCAAATTTAATTCATTGACTGAATTATGCATGCTTAAATTATGACCCTAACCTTTACCTAAACTTCTATCTCTGAAGTTATTCATAAATAATTTAGAATGGGTTCATGGTGAATTTGTTCCAACTTTTACAAAGAGCAGTGTGAAAAAAAAATGTAAAAATTAAATTTGGTAATACTGTATAGTACTTAATAAATGTGTTATAATGTTTTCACAAATGGTGTCTTAATGCTGAACTAATGTTATGCCAGATAACTAATGGGTAAAAATTCATATTATCTCGATAATCAAGTACTTGCTAATGCTGAACTAAAGATATCTGGGGAAAGGCGGTAGCCACCATTGCACTCACCAGTAGGCTACATGGTGCCTGTTATTTGGTTGTTTCAGGGTTTTGTACTTGTATTTTCTGTGTGAGGTAGTGCTCTGTTTCTGCTTGGATTTTTGTTTGTCATCCCGTGTGTTTGTGAGAGAGTGTGCATTCTTGTGTGAGTGGATTTCTGGTTCTCAGATGATGGTGCTGCGTGGTTGGCCGGTAAGGTTGGGGGCTGGGGGCGAGGATGCGGCACTGATTGTCCTCGACATCTTCAAATACGGCAGCCTGTGGTTGATGAGCAGACAGCAGCACACCTTTCTGTTTCTGCCTTGCCTCCAACCGTAGTTAGCTTTGAGAAGCTCCTTTGTTAGCATATGCATGTTTTGTTTCACTAGTGAATCTTAGTTTCTTTTTTCCCTCGTGAATTGAGTTTTTTCTTGAGTACTTTTATATCTGAGCGCTTATCACCTCCTTAGTTTGAAATCCAGACTTTTGTTCAAGCTTGTTGAAAATGAGCTGTTTATTTCAAATTTTTTTTGTAAATAAATCACTTCAAACCTTTCAGAGATCTCATATTTTCATTTGGGGATTAGGAAAAAAAAACATTATTATTTTAAAACCTTATGGTATGCACTCTCCCCCCTTGACTGGTGCATAACACGAAAAGCCTCGTCATTTGGCATACTTAAAAGTTGAAACTACTAAAAAAACTACTTTCGCTCAACAGTATGACACAGGAAGATTCTTCAGGGCATTCCTGTGTTAAGAACTATTTTGTGACACAATGGAGGACCATGTTGCATTTCCTTCAATCAGCAACTCTGCTCATAGCATCAGGTCAGATTGTAGCAGTTACTGGAGCACAAAATGATAGAAAACGCTGAATTTTGCTTGTTTCAAATATAGATATCAGGACTCAGATTTCTGGGGGAAAAAGTGTTGTGTTGTCAGTGCCCTTATTACTGATCAGAACTATAACACAACAGCAATTTGAAGAATTACAGAAACAAAAAGCTCTGATGAAAGGTTCAGGAGAAGTCCCACTTCTGACAGATGTAGACCTCAGAGTTTGCGGACATGGACTCAGTTGTGCATCTACTCCATCAGGTAATTTGTGATCTATCTTGCTCTTTGGATTACACAACCGTTCTCCACCCATCTGTCCATGACAAAATTTTCCCTTTTATGTATAAAATATTTTCTTACTTTGTGTAACCAGGGTCATAAAGATATCCTCCTGTACCCAAAGCTAATGGCACTAATGTTGGTACAAGAGTAATAATCGCTCATTTACAGAGCAGTTTTAATGAGTTAGCATTTATTGTTTCTTCTGACAACCTGACCGGCTAATGGCAGAGAGATCCATAAAACCTATGTCCAAACATACAAAAATTCTTAACACAGGAGCTTTGTCAAAGAAAAGTTGAGCACTGCAAAAAATCTTTCTGTATTGCGCTGTCAGGCCAACATAGTTTTTGAGGAGTTTTATCCTGTAAGTTGGTTAAGTATGAGGTTTGCATTGGAACCATCTGCAGTTCTGCAACAGGCAGTCTAATTCCATCGTGGAGGGAAAATCCCATTGAGCTTTTGGAAGGAGAAGAATCCTGTAACATCAGTGAGCCTCTGGATGAAGGTATATTTTTGAAATGTCACATGAAGCTGGAGTTGGATAAGAAGAGGAGAAAAAGATGGGACATCCAGAGACTTAGAGAGCAGTGAATGTTCCAGCGTCTGCAGCAATGCATGAACAGTAAGAAAGTCGTCACAGAGACTGAGCCGGAGCTTTCATCCTTTTACCTCGACACTGAAGATGTTAAGACTACAGTGATCACTGTTTCTCCTTTCCCCACCCAAATGGACATCTCGCCCCAGGGAAAAAGGTTGTAAGTTCCTTTATTGGAAATCATATGTATTGGTGCCACTGACCTCTAGCAAACCCACCTCATAAAACCCATAACCCTTAAAAATGTTAACAGAGTATTATGGTTAGCACAATATGGTCAAAACTCATATTGCAATTTTTTTGTCAGACATTATGATGGCAATATATTACACATCAAGCATAGATAATGACATTTAAACCAACACTATGTAGTTTTTCAAACATAATATAGTCCTTCGATATTCACTGTGATGGTCTACCACTTTACAATGAGTTGAATGACACCTCTGTCGTGTTCTGAAGTGGTCTGTATCGCTTTCACTGGCGCTATGTAACTTCGGGGTGGATGGTGGGAACCCTGCCACACTAAAAAACTACAAGTTTGGACTGCTTTACGGCATAGGCTACGTCACTTCCCCCGATTCCCGATTTGTTTAAAACACGGAAGTGTCGGCGAAAGCCAAACGCAGAGCTGTAGTCATGGCGGAGGCAGCAAAGAACGCAAGAAAAAGGAAAGTTTATTTTGAGGATACAAAACAAAGAAAGCGAGAGAAAAACAAGCTGAATGCTCGGACCAGAATAAACATCGGTTCGGTGTTCAATCGCTGGCGTGAAATAAAAGACGAGGAGGGATGTCAGACCGATGCCAACTTGGCCCTGTTATTGCTGGACTTGTAAGTACTTGTTGATTGTTTACCATCCGTTTACAGTATTCTTGAGAACGTACCAGTATGTAGTTTTGTTTAGACCTATTTCAAGTGTGTGATATCGCCAGCTCGTGGTTGTCTTTACTTTTATTCACTTTATCGCTTCAACAGGAGGGGGCGACTTCACGGTAATAAAACCAAGTCGAACTTAGCAATTTTCAACATTGTCATTTAGTCAAAAATAAATATATAATTACCTCGTCGCTATCCATCCTGCAAACAGCCACTGAAGACAGAAGAATACTTTTGAGTGAAGTCCTGGGTTCTGTGATTCACCTACAAAACAAATGCATGCGACCGGCAAATCTGTACCTTCATGGCAGTATGCACGCGCTAGCGCTCATGGGTAGTTGAGTTCTCGTTCCGGTCAAGCGGGGATCTTCTGTAGTGCTGCTTTAATACAATGAAAACAATTTTCCTTTTTAAGTATAAAACATATAACACCACAATTCCATAACTGAGGCACAATTAGCTTCAACAAATATGCACCAGGTCTTGTCGACTTGATGGCCCAGCTTTGGGTCAAACTTGAGCTGAAAAACAATATCCAGTGGCTAATTATATTGATTAGTACCTTATAAAACCACACTTTAAAAAACACCAAAGTGTCCCTTTAAAATTGAGCAATCAGCATTATTTGTTGGCTTGCTTCTAAAGCCTATAGAGTTTTGACTGCTTCACACCTGCATTCATAAATCTAAGCACCAGGGGATTTAAACACCTCATTGATTATCTTTAGGCTTTAAAGTGAAGCCTTTTTAACAAGCCACATAGCATCTATGACATTAGTCCCTTCCTGCAGTGCTGGTAACCTATCCATCAGTTAGCAAGAATTAAGGCTGACGGCTGAAATGCTGCAAAGGTCTGCATTTACTCTGGGGTGATGTGTAAAGCACAAACACTCACAAGGTCTCATTCAGGCTGTTAAAATGTGAATGTAGTTCCAAAAGAAAGATTAGATTAGTTCCCCCCAGCAAAACAGTTTCTGTTTGAGTGACAGTCCTTGATGGATCCCATAGTTGTGGAATTGATGCTACAATTCATTTAGCATAGAGTCTACACTGGCTTCAAAAGCATGGCCACAATTGTACCTTTGTGGCTAATCTAAATCGAACCATAAACTGCTGTAATTAAATGACCTTGGTCGTATGAAAGGGCTTTGAAATGGTCCTCCAGGATCCCAGAATGTTTGAAATTGATTTATAGGTCTTATTAATCAATCGTACAGGCTTTTTGTGGTCTGGCTCTTTTCTTCATTGCTGGCCATTAAGCTCCACACTGTACACTGATATTCCTTAGCCTTTTGTCCCACATCATTCAGTGTCCAACCATCCTGCTCCTATTCATAGGCTACTATGCATGTCTGGGCTGATAATTAGCCTGACTAATAAAATACATTATGTATTACATAATTATGTGAACTGTGGTCCTGTTCTCCAGGCCAGGTCCTTGACCTGATGGCAAGCTAGCTCAAGGCTACAAACTGGGAAAATTATAGAAGGATCACACCTCTCCTGTTGGACCTGTAGGGGGGCTCTCTGTGGCCCTCAAAAGAAATTCTCACCCACTCACTTTGCCCTTTGCCCATTACCCACACATTCCCCCCATACAAACTCTGTCAAGGCTGTCAAGGCCCTATATTGAAGAGACAGAAAAAGAAAATGACTGCACAAAATTTGCACACAAATCACTCAAATCTTTGTCTGAACATAAAGTCTGTGGTGCAGTGCTCTTGCTGTTTTAAAGGAGCATCACAGAGATGGACATGGATGAATGTCCAGAAACTCACACATCCTAAACTTACAAGGGATAGACAGCGGCACACACACTTTACATTTTACCATTAAAAAGCATCTGTTGATCATTCCAGCCTTAGTTTATGATAAGACAGAAAACTAAAAGTCATTTGTTAATTAGTTTTTAAGCTTGTGTAATGTTTCACAGGTTGTCTTTTATTTTCATGAAAGTAAAGTAGCTTTTTTTTCCTTGGTTGGAAGGTATTTGGCCTTTGGACTTTGTTCTGTAAATGTAATTATTTTTGCAAAATACAAAATTGTGGACAGTGTTAGCCAGCTACCATGCAACTGTTTTTGTTCTGGGAAGCCACAGATTATTTCAACGAAAGTGTTCATTTACATTATTAAAACTTATTCACAGAGTTTAATCAAGCTAATATGTACAGCCCATTGAAAAAGTGTTCATAATGATCTGACTCATTCTTTTCCAACCTTTTGCCATTTTCAGTAATGAGAAAACAGTCATGAAGAGTAATACTGTAAATAATAAAAATCTACATTTTAACCATAAAGCTAAAAATTATTTACTCAGAGATGATGCAGATATTAAAGGGTGAACTTGTTTACTTCTGACACCTTGAGTCTTTAGTTGGGTGATAATGAAATGGTTCAAATCTTCTGAGCCGTCGTAGGTTTGAGCAAGGCTTCACCTACGCTCTGTGCGATTATCCTACAGGCACACCCTGTCAAAATGACACCACAATGTACCAAAGGCTGGACAAAACAACACTTTTGAGCAAACACAGGTATTCTATCTGTTTGTATAAGGTATTTGGTGATTGGTGGGCTCACCTTAGAAACACTCTGTAGCCCAGCCACCTCTGTGTACTCCTTATGGAGGTTAAACTAGAGGACAGAGCTCCATGGTCTTTTGTGTATTAAGAATAAAAATAAGTCACAGTAAAGACTCAAGTGGCCCTCTGTGAGTGCTATTTTCTAAATTTCCTCACTCTACTTGTCTGGAAACCTTATGAACAAGTTCATTGTCTTCACACAAATACCCATAAAGTATGTGCATTATTATTTTTTTTTTTATTGTACATCCTCATCTTCTCTGTGTGAGACTAACATGACCTATTTCAGAACAGTAGAACTTTCCTGCAGCCCATCAGGTTGCCACAGTAACTAGAAGGTGGTTTGCAGTTCCTTGAATGGAGCTGCAAAGGATGTTGGCCAGTACAGTTTCCTGTGTGTACTCTAAAAGGGGTCATCAGGTATCCACCATTAATGTGGATCCCTGAAAAGGTTAATGCACCAGCATACTTATTCTCCTCATTCACTTCCTGCTATTGACGCAATCACATTTCAGTTACAATCTCAGATCAGTGACATGCAATGAGTGCCTTGGTGTGTGTGCCTGCTTATACACACATACACACAGACACACACACACAGACACTCCTATATAGCGCTTAACAGATTATTTAGACCACTAACCAATGTAAGGTTTATGCCACAGCTGGCACTGGAAATTCTGAAATCATCTTTATCATTTCAGCCAAGTTTTGACATTATAATCACAGTTGTGTCACATTAAATGAACTCTTTTTTTTTCAAAAGTTTGTTCTGTCCCTGTTCAGAAAATGGTTGATTAATTGTAAATCCTCATGAGCTGTCTCACCATGCTCTAATTTTTACTGTGTCTCAACTGAACACACCTTGGCATGTCCCTTTAAATACCTGGTTAAGGAAATGACTCTGATCTGGGGGTGGTGGCTTATCTCTCTGGTCATTTTAAAAGTTCTTGTTTCAGCATGCAGTGACTAAAAGCTGTAGCTCATGGAGTGCAGAGAGAGACAATGTATACATCATTTTGCCTGAAGACTGTAGAAAGCTTTTTTATTTGACCTTCTCGTCAAAATGCTGCTCCATTCAAAAAAGACAAAATACACCTCATCATCATACCTCTGCTGTTCAGTGTATCACCCTATGGAAAAGTGCTTAAAATTTCCCTGCAAGCATAGCTTTTAAAAACATTTGAAATAAATGCAAAGAAAATACACAAAGGTAAAGTTAGAGTCAGTCACAGGGACTTCTTGATGACTCTAACTTTAGATGGATGATAAAAACAGCCCACCAAACTAGTACTGCATTACTGCAACCTCTTCTGTGTTGCTTCATAGTTTTTGCTATTTGCATTAAATATTTATCTCAGGCTATTATGCTTACAGCAGTAAATGTCTGCTGAGGGTAGACACCCACAAGTTATAGAAACAATCATAAATCCATTTCAACATTTTAATATTTTCTCACTTCTCAAAAGACAAGTCAGAAAAGAGCTATTGTTCTGGCAGTGCTGACGAAAACAGAATCCTTGAAACAATTTTGCCTGTACTTTTCTAAA
This sequence comes from Scarus forsteni, assembly GCA_036419115.1. Taxonomy (NCBI): domain Eukaryota; kingdom Metazoa; phylum Chordata; class Actinopteri; order Labriformes; family Labridae; genus Scarus; species Scarus forsteni. The sequence continues at coordinate 10,450,447 of JAZDUH010000040.1, read as the reverse complement.
AAAACCCAAATATTTATTGATCATCGGATCTTTTTTTTTTTCTCCCAGCTGTGCCTCAACAAGACAATCTGTCATCATTTCTTTTCTACAAAAAAGTTTTTCTGTTGCTTGGTATTTTATCTGATATTCCTACTGCGATATTGTGTTTAAAGAAACTGAAGAACTGAATTTAACCTTGGAATTAATAAAGTTTTCCTGATTCTCATTCTGGTATTGCAGCCACTGAAGATACAAATAGACTTAAATCTGCTGCTGCATAAGGTTGCTTTCACTCGAGCACTTGGTCTCTGGTTTGCATTTTTGGAAAGTTTGATATGAGGAAGTATGAAAACCCATATAAACTGTGGTGCAAAACAAACAACCAAACTCTGGGCCGCCTTTATAGAGGGGGTCTTAGTTTGCTTTCAAGAGAACCAGAGTTTGTTTTGCAGTTGGTGTGAAAGCAATTTACACCAAAAATGGAAAGTACCATTAAGTATTGAGCTGTGCCTAAATGTGGCTGAACATCAGCTCTGAAGGAAACTAATGAAGCATTCTTTGACAATATCAAACCAAATTCAGTTGCATTAGCATCATAAGCACTACCAGCAGTTCTCTCTACAGGTCGTGCTCAGTATGGTTACAATCACTCCGGTTAGTACATCAGTCTAAATGGAGCAGCCTTACTCTACACCTACACTTATAGTACTGCCAAGCTGCTTCATGCTAAACAAAGTAACTACTCAAAGGTTTTGTTTTCCAATGTCAAAGTGCAACAATGAGCTGAATGGTATGAATAAAGATCACATCTACAGTCCCAGCTATTGTGAGTCGGCTATATATCATATGACAGGCTTCCGTCTGACGATATATATATATATATATATATATATATATATATATATATATATATATATATGTATATATATATATATATATATAATTTAGGTTTGTCTGTCTTGCATGTCCCTTTGTTGGTATATATTTTTTGTCCATGCTTAACAAATAAGGTCTGATTGGTTGGGGCGAGCAGGGAAACATGCATGATTTATCCTCAAATTGACAAAAAAGGTACAAAAACTTTGATGTGGTTTAGGGTGTGATTTGCTTATTTTTAAATCAATGGTAAAACTTCCCATTGAGCAGTTACATAATTTTGAAGCAAGGTATTTAAAATTCTCCTCCAGGGGGCTCTTTATCAATAAAACAGCAACATTCTAAACCCCCAGATAGTTGTGCATGAAATCCCAGTAAGTTTGCAGTTTTCAGGGTTAGACTTTTTGGTATTTATGATTGTGTGGGAGTACTATATGCCACCAGTCACACATGCAATTGCAGAAGTTGTCCTTATTTGGGACAATGGTCAAATGGACCATATTTGGAACTTTGGGGGTGGAAGGGAGGGGGTCCAAAAGTTGCTGGGACGTTCTTGAAAACCAGCTTTCTTGATGTCAACTTTTGTTGATTTGATTGAATGCCCTCTTCACAGTGACAGTTTATTTTCATAGCAGGCCAATATTTGATGAACTCAACTACCAGTGACATCAGAGTAAGCAATTTCCCAAAGGGCAGCATAAAAAGTCTGACAACAGATGCCGTATTCTGTCTTTTTCCAACTTGAATTAGTATAATGAAACAAGCAATAAAGGAAAAACTCTATCAGAGATCACACAGCTATACAATAAAGAATAAAATTGTTCCCCATACCTGTTTTTTAATCCTTGTCTTTTGTATTCGGTCTGCACTTTCATCTCCAGCAGTGGAACTGAATAGGGCTGAAGTGAGGATGAATAATGTCGTCTCTGAAACAGTTTAGCAGACACATTTTGTCTGCTCCACAGAGTAAATAAGCTCAATGTTTCTCTTCAAATGGATTACAAAACAATCTTGAGCTAAAGTTTGTCATACACCAAATGAAGTCAGCATTGTGACTTTAGATCAATCTGCTCACATAGTCCAAGATACAAACCTAACAAGTTCATCCTACCTTTTTTATGAACATTCATCCTCTAAGTTTAGCATATGAAGGAATTCACGTCTAATTCATTGTGGCCTGAAAGGCAACATAAGTGAGACTTCAGAAGCATTATGCCGAAACAGTTCTCACCAAGAGATCAAGGTTATAAGTTATTTATAACAAAGGGTATGCACAGAACCATTTATGATGAAAATGTTTACATATATGATTGGTATGGTTTAACATCATGACTTAAAGGTATGATTTATGGTTGGATGTTTCAGTTTAGTTTGAGGCCATAATCTGTAACTCTGCAGACTTATGTCAGAACAACATCTGACAAACAACACTGCACCACAATAGAGGGCTGCATTGAAAGCAAGATCCCGCGAGACCCTGGCGACATCTTGCTGGGGCGGGCAGGCCTTGATAACTGTGGGCAAAGATCTCTGCTGGTCCCAGATTAAGCTAATGCGAACATCATGGAGTCAAAGCAATTTAAGCAAGGCAAATCGAATGTCTGGACTTAGGTCTCTGTTTTTACTGGACAGGATGTTAACCAAAAGGACTTTATTCTTTTACAGAACAGAATAAAACTATGACTAATGTTCACAAGGAAGTTGTGTGCATTATATCACTTGACCATTGGATGCATATTTTAATGATCAAATATACATTTAATTACAAAATATGCAAAAGCATTCCAATATATGAATGTCCTGTTTTGATTTCCTTGAGAAAAATGTAATAAACAGATTTTTTTGCCCAACTGTACACTTCAAAATTAGTTTCATGGCTCATCTTTGTCAACACACAGTGTACCTTACTTGCAGTCTCAGCTCATTCTTCTTAAGCCGTGCATCCACTGTACAACAGCAGGGGTCAACAGTTCACAGCTCACGATTCTTCTTCTCACACTATAGGACCCAATGCTTGGATGCGATCTGATTGCTCACACTGTTCGTTCATGTACGACATGCATGGATGTATTATAAGAACTTTTAATATAATAAAGTCTTATAATACATGACGACATATCGGACTCTTGTATCCAGAAATGCAACGAGAGTAGTCGTAGTAGAAGAAGAAGAAGTGGAAAGTGGTCGGATGCTCAGAGATGCAAATGAATAACAAACTAAAACACATTGCCTGAATAGGCTCCGCTGTGCCTGCCACAGCTCACCAAGTCGACCCCTCCAGTGTTTGGGTCCAGGTCCGCTGTGACGCCATGCTGCTTCGTCTTGTGCATTTGTTTTCTCTTAGACGTTTGCGCATGTGTAGTGTGACACAGCCTCACGAGGGGCGACCAGGTTTTCTAACATGTTTGATTTTCATCAGATCGATCGTGAGGTGGCCGTGAGGTGTTGATCGCTTCTCGTTACATTGTGTATACTACACGATGCGAGACGCACGATTGAGCCAATACTCAGCCCGATCCCCAAAATAGTCGCACGGGTGAAAAATCGTGTGAAAAAGGGCCAAAAATCGCACAGTGGATACCTGGCTTTAAAGGTACAGTACTCTGGCTGGAGCCATTTTGCCACTCCACTGACTTCCTGTCAATAACTCATACAGCCCAATTTCAGAAATACTAAACTAAATACTAAAGGGACATATCCACAGTGAATAATTACAAAAGGTGGGAGTGAAACAGAAACGTGCGTCAAGCTTTTTTCGGCGACCTCTATGGACTTGCTCCAAAAGGCTGCTGCATTAAACTAATGTGTAATGCCACTAAGACACTGTCCAAGACCTAAATTAATGCAAACAGAGACTCAATGATAGACAATAAACTTGGCTTAGAAACACTCCTGTCTTGGGATGTTCTCCTTCAACTCTTAATATATCTGAGAACCAGTCATTTTAAAGGTAAACATTGAGTTCAACTCTCCTCTGCTCAAACACAGCTGATCTAAAACTCCCCATCAAACTTTTATTAAGATGTTTTATGATGTACCTCTTACAGATTCTTATTTCCTGTTGGTTGGTCAGCCTGAGATTTTTTCATCCGTTTCAATATCCTGCTGCCGGAGATTAGTGAGGATGGAGAAATATCACTCCTCATGTTGTGTAGGCTAAGAATCAAAACAACGCATGCTAAAACCACCTTCATATTATTTTCCCTAATCTCTCTGACATTTTACTTCTGGCTTGCTCATAAATCACCCAGTTCTTTTGGACAAAACTGAATCAAAAATGATCTGTACCCATAACGTGATGTGCTGTCCCTTTAATTTCTTTATCTGTTAGCAAACAAGTTTCAGGAAAAAAGCTGTATTTCAATACAACACTGCTCACCTTGAAGCATGAAGACTTACCTGTGTCTGTGGTTGTTTGAGGCTCAGTTAGATAGGACACATTTGCCTGGGGACAGGGGATTAGGTGGTTGCCCAGCAACAATAAAAGAAATGCAGCTTGCAGCTCTGTCTGTAAATTATTTGTTCTTTGACAAAAAATGAAAGTGCTGTCTGCGTTTTCCATCCTGCAAAAAATATACAAGAATTTGCCTCAGAGGACAACTTTGTTGTTTATAATGTTTAATTAAAAACAGAATATACTTTATTATGAATTCTAAAATGCCTGGTGAGCATTGCTGCACTGTGAAAGTATAAATGTCATTAAAAAACAAAGCCCTCTGTTGTTTACCACAGAGATTAAACGAACAGAGCTAAACTCCTGCTACTCCGTAACTTTTCCAGGTTTGTTCAATTTTGATTTATGTTGGCTGGTTCATTAATAATCAAAAAGAGCTTAGTGCCCAATTCTCCATGATCATTTTACTTGATCACAAGCGTTAAGTTGAGTTTTTTATACCTTCATAATAACTGTTTTTTTCACATAGCTAGGAATTTGTCAAATAAATTATGATGTTAATTTGCTCACTTCTTATTCATTTTGTTGTGTACTATAATAGGGGCTGGATATTTTTGTATTTATGTACATAAGTGAGTATTGTTATACTGGGTTTAGTACACTTATTCTATCTAATAATGCACTGTGAAAAGTGGCAAATAATTAACACAGAAGAAACAGTAGAAAAAAGATTTGGGGTTTAAACCCCAGTTTTGTAGTGTCATGTCCGAGTATTCCCACTGCTATGATGAATGCGTTTGCATTTCTAGTACCACTGAACAGATGCAGTCTCTCCTGTTATTGGATTAATCAATGTGACGTGTGATGTAAAATAGGGCTGGGAGTAAATATAATTTTAGATATTGATTTATTGGACGATGATGTCTTTTTTTTCAATTTCCTACTTTAGATTTAAAAAATCATTTTGTCTAAACCAGAGAAAAGGTGTTCTTGAGTGTCCCTAAGCTGTTGAAATAATATAATATTATGTTAAACCATAATAAAATGTCCCCAATTGTTACTTTGTTACAATAAACAGTTTTAAGAACCAGCTCTGGGCAAATAAACAGTAAAATAGACAGGCCTTCACAAATGTTTGGAACATTTTTTTTTTTTTTCATAAAAAAAAATAATTTCACCCAATGTTGCTCAACCATACACTTGTGTAGACTTACCTGGTCTCTTACTGACTCATTTTTAAGCACTTTGCAGTTTTAATCTTCACCACTCTTCCCTTTTCTTGTAACCATTCTGCTGGGCACTAATGGTGTCAGTGCCAGATGAGAGGCAGCAGGTTCTCTGTGCTCTGAAAGATTCTTTGACGGAAACTTCCGGAGACCACAGCCTGGACTCCACAGTAACTAAGTGTGTAAAATCAACCAACTCTAAGGCTCATACAGTTCTTGCATGTAATGATGTGCATACATTCAGGAAGATCTATCCCTTAATTCTTGGTTTTCATTTTGATTACTCTAAGCATGCCAAATATCAGGTCCAATGAAATGATCAGATTTCCTAGAGTCAGTCAGTGCCTGTTTAGGCATTTGGTTTCTGCAAAACACTTAATCAGAAATACAGCAAGGTTAAGGTTTTAACTTTCTCAAACATTTAAGTTGATTTGTGAAGTCTTAAAAGTCCTGTATTTTGCAAAAAGAGACATTTTTATCCTTTTGAACACATTTTTGGGTATTTGGCCTTTCTCACTGCCCACACAATTTGAGATTAAACAACAAAACCTGTATTTAGCAGGCTGCATAACTGTAGTCTCATGGTATTTGATGAGCTGTTGAGTCTGTGGATACACTGTCATGTAACTAGCACTTTATTTGCATAAGCCCAAGTCAACCTGAGTGAAAGCTAAAACCTGTATGTGTGTGCGCCTACTTCCTCAACTTCAGTCAGTTCAAACAGGACTGGCAATTAGACTTTTCCTGAATTGGGGTTCAGGACTAAAAATCTGTCACCAAACCTGATGACGGAAATGTGCGTATTTTAATGCTGTGTAGCACTTATGCTGCTCATTGCTATGAGCTAATGCTAACAGCAGAGGGGAATAGACCAGAGGTAACTTTACATGTTTGTCAATGTTAACATTATTTGTTAAAAGTCTGAAGGGTAAACTTTAAAGTAAGAACATTCTTACATTAGTCAAGAGGAATTGAACAGTTGGATGAATGTAATCAGTCCTTTACCCACCTCACTACCCCCTCGTTTATGCTATTGTTAGCCTAGAAGGTAGGCTAAGTCACAGCTGTGTTAGCGTGTTGTGCATTAGCCTGTGATGTTTGGGGGACTTTCGTTCTGGTCGAGTAAGCAGCATGAATTTGCCGTTTGTATATTCAGGCATGTAAGTGGCATGTGGCTGGAGCTCTGTGTTGCTCAAGTTATGCTGCAGGGCTATTTCTGAAATAATAATAATGATAATAATAATACATTTGATTTAAAAATGCCTTTCATGACACTCAAGGAAGCTGTACAAGATTAGAAAAATACAACAATAAAATCAGCAATAAAATCATCAAACACAACGGACAATGGTATGGTATGGGGAAGAGGCGGTAAATTATTGTTGAATGGAACATGCAGAACAGGTGGGTTTTAAGCCTGTATGTATTCTGCTTACACATTAGCATATTAAGGCGACCACCCTTAAAACCTACCATTCTGAACAAAGGGGCTATGTGAGCGTGAAAAGGATGTAGCTGCGCTTTGTTATAGGCCTTTTTGACCCAAGCATGTTACAAATGTTTTATAAGACATCAAGAATCCATGTTAAACTGCAGAAAGGAGCAACATTTGTCAAACTGACAGCTGAACTCATGTTTGTCTGTGTTTGACAGGGTTTAGGTGAATGCATCTGTGTATGCATAATTTTACATAATAACCTCTGTAGGCTCTTCAGTCCCTCAGTGTCTCAGTTCCAGCTGATTGACACTTCAGTCTTCAAGTGTCCATCTGCTTCTGTGTACCCAGTCTGAATCACAGCTGCTGTCAGGGAGTGCAAGTCAGGTAAATGGTCAAAGGTGACTTATAATGCCTATGTTTACATTTTGACACAGCAGTAGAGAGCTGTCTGTGATGATGTGCTGAAGGACCAGAGGAATATTTTACCATACCAAGGAAGTTTGTGCTGGCCTTCATCTGTTTATTTGACCATCCGTCTGTGAGCCCAATAAGTTCTCAAACAAATTTGATGATATTATCAGGGCATGTTGGTCATGGAACAAGTTAAAAATGGTAAGAATTTAGTAGGGATCCAGACACAAATGCAGATCCAAGAAGTTGTTAATTATTTTCCACAAAGTATGATTGATAATATATTATTTCAGGCATTTTTTTTAGGCATTGCTGCACCATCACACTTAATCTCAGAATCTTCTCTTGCTGTCTATTTCAAAAGCCTGAACTGACCTCAGCAAATAGACATTTAAACTTGCTGCTCACTTTACTTTAAAAAAGCTACAACAATACCTGAAACTCAATTGGTTGGTTTCTGTAAAGCCGCTTTCGACCAGAGGGTTCAGTTCAGTCCGTCTCGGTACAGCTCGCTTTTTGTGGCATTCCCATAGCCTAAAACCGGGACAGGACCCCTTGTAGGCAAACCGTACCGTCCTACTTTTTGGGATCCTTCTGTTGGGAGTGCCAAGCATCCCGATCCCACCCCAGAAGGTGGAGTGAGAAACAATGGTCTGTTGATTGGTCGTAGGAGACGTCACTTCCCGTGTGACAGTGGAACAACACATAAGCCCCCATGTTCAAATTTCCACTCGTCTTCATGAAGATAACTCTCGCGGCACACAGCCTTCTCTGAAACAAAGCTTGGCTGCACTTCATTTAAAAAAGCCACATGCTGATCACAATAAAGAAGATTTGCTGGATGTCTTCCATCATTGCTATTTGTTTACTGTGTCGTGTTTTCTTCTTCGTTGTATTTAAAAACCATGTACACAGTGTCGCACTGCAATAACGTCATGCTATCGGCATTCGGCTTATACGCCGCCTATCAAGTAGGGTTCGGTTGGCTGTGGAAACACAAACGGGATCAGCCTTTACCGATCCGGCCTGAGCCAAATCATGCCGATCCATATCAGACCACTTGGTGGAAACAGGGCTTTAATCAACCTCTGGTAACTTTTAAGAGGGTGTTTAGAAGGATTTGGAGGAAGAGACATCTGACTGATGAGGTATATGATATATCTTGTGCTTCAGAACAAAATGAACCGGATGCATGTGGACATCTGTCTGGTCACTTGGATCTCCAGGTACCTCACCAGCAGGCTGCAGTATGTCAGGCTGGGGGGACATCGTGTCTGTTGGCATGAAGCTGGACTCTCTGGTGACAGTGGCAGAGAAGAAAACACTTGACAAACTGCTGGACAATATTGACGATTCCAGTCACCCTCTGCACACCATCAACAGCAACCAGAGGAGCCTGTTCAGCCCAAGACTGCAGGACAGACTGAGGAACTCCTTCGTCCCTCAGGCCATCAGACTGTACATCTCCTCTCTGGGGGAGTGGAGGAGTAAAAGAAAGACAGAGGATGGGAAGGAGCAGTCGCCATATATATATTTACTACCTCAACCAAGGAGGTTATGTTTTTACCAGAGTCTATCTGTTTGCTTGTTTATCTGTTAGCACGTTTACACAAAAGCTATGGGATGGATTTACACAAATATTTAACCAGAGGTGTGGTTGCTTCATTTAACTCAACAAACTCAACATTTTTCAACCCTTTATCACTACATTTCTCATCTTCCCTTGAAATGCCAGCAGAGGACTTCTGCTAACACAATGACTAACAGTAGCCTGGTAGAGCAGCACATTTTTTTCTGACTTTGTAACTGGAATGCTGATAACTCAGAGATCACGTCATTCACTCTCCCCCCTCTTATCAGTTCCAATGTGAATGGCACGCAGCATTCTCCATATGGACAGACATGAGCGGACACTCGTCTGCCCAATCAGAGTGGAAAAACTGTAACTGAGCTGCTTGGCGGAGGTCTGTGCTCTTGGAGTGCTTTTCTGATTTATATTTATTTACTTTTTCACTTTTCTTATGCCTATGTGCTTGCTATGCTGCTGGAATCTTAATTTCCTTGAGAGAGTCTTCTAAGTCTTCATCTAGGGACCGTCATCTAAGATAATCATCGATCTTGAGGTATCTGTGGGGGGATTGCATCTGTGTGCATTCTTGAAACAGTCCAAGTTGCTAACTCATTTCTATACCCTATAATGATGTAATTTAATGCCTCTAAAGCTCCACTCATATCAAGGAAACCTCAAAATCCCATATTGATCTCTGCTTCATGCAATTTCATTTGAAACGCTGTCAACAAAGCTGCAGCGATGCAAATTTATGATGCTGACTGTGAGCAGCTCGCTACCTGCACATTAGAAACATGATTCCTTTACTGGATAGTGTCATCTTATGTTAGCCTTTGAGCATATTGATGGTGACATTTCATTTACAGAATCTTAACAGCTCATGATGAGGTATTACAGAGCTCATCCACAGATGAATAATGCATTTGGATTTAATGGGTCGCGCTGCTTGAATTTAAAAATATTGCAGACGTAAAGATAAACCACATTCAGTGTTCTCACTCCTTATGCTCTTGTTTTATTTCCCTCTGTTTTTCTTATCTTCTGGGCTTCTCTTGCTGGAAGGCTACACTGCAATTCCAGCAAGGAGGTGTGTAATGTTGTTTCCCATTTATCACTGCCAATGGAATAGGTGGAGATGAAATCTATCAGGGTAAAGCTGCTGGGGATTAGAAGCTCTAAACTGCAAACATTTCAGTGAGACATTCCTCATGGATTTTGGTCTACAATGCCTTCTTCAAACAGGTTTTCCATTCATCAGTCCATGACGAATATCATTCTTCAGGGAGAAATTAAAATGTATCCCTGTTCATCCAGCAAGATAACATGTCACTGTCAAGGTGATCACAAACAGCAGGGGTGGGATTAGACATTTGATGTTCCCAGGCAAAGACCAAAATGAGGCCCTATTGGGAGCTACTACAAAATCAGAGCTTTTGAGATGCTCGCATTCCAAAGAGAGTTTATCAATAATACATAGTGACAAGTTTTCAATGCGCTATTAAACGTTACACAATATGCAAAATACACATTTAAATTGTTTTATAGAAACTTTGTGTGTCCGTGTTTTGTCAACTAATCCCCTCCCCCAACCACAACATGTAAAATCTTCATGTTCAACCCTTTTTTTCCCAACTCTAACCTCATTAAATCTATAGTCAAAAAAACAATGAAAAAATTCTCTTAATGACATCTGAAACCGATAGGGTTGTCACCTTATTTAACTTGGAGCAGTGAACCACCTGATCCAACAGAGGGCAGTCCCAGCATACCCCGAAGTGCCTTGCAAAGTGCTCAGTGTTGAATGGAATGATGAGAAAAATTGTTTGTTACACTCTAAAAACAACAACCCTTTTCTTGTGATGTGTCATGGAGGGGTGGTCCCCAACCATTTTTGTACCATGGCCCAGGGTTAGTTGTGGGCTAGCAAGCATACATATGGCATGGATGTAATAACTCACAATCAAACACAGGATCATAGGAGACAAAGGCTTGTTCTAAAACTTAACTCAAGACACATTCATAAGCAGTCACTCTGTTTTATCAGCTGCTTTACAATGACATTTAGGAAAGCAAGCAACTGAATGTCACCTGTTGATGCTGTAACATTTTACACCACTTATTCATTTTCAACAAGGAGGAAATGTTTTAAAAAAGTGTTCAAATGATGCTGATGGTGTGGCTAATAAAGAGACTGGACAAAATCATGTGCTTCAGTCATATTGAGTGTCACATATAAATGGTTAGGAGTTATTATAAAGTTGCTGTAAGTTGAAGCAATGTCTTTAGTTCACTATTAACTAATGATTAGGGCTGCGACTAATGATTATTTTCATAATCGATTAATCGGGCGATTATTTAATCGATTAATCGGATGACATATTTTTGCGATTCCCTTTACAATTTAGCCTAAAGTTCTTTTAGGTATTTTCTAAACAACGATAAAGGCAATTAATAGCATTTTTCTTTCAGTAATAATATTTTGTCACAGCTTTTTTCTCTCTTGACGCGTTGTGAAAAACTGTAAGTACATTAATAGTGTGGCAGTTCTACTGTTTGTTATGTGTTCAATGTGGATGTTAATGTTTCCTGAAAATTGATGGTCAGTGAAGGGACCAGGAAGGCGGGGCGAGTGGGTCAGCGTTCAGAAGGGGAGAGATAGTGTGTGGGTTTGAGCGAGGAGGGAGAGAGCCGTTAGCAGGAGGTCTAGAGATTACTACTCACTGTTTTGCTCGTGAATTGAAATTGTAGTTGGCGTGGTCACAACCCACAGTGGCTGTTAAATAAAAGCAGGTGTATTCACCTTTATTTTTACGTCAGACCGATGTCACAATAGACTTGTTTGCATGTTGTTTAAATAAATGATCACAAACTTACTTTTTTTTCTTGAAACAAAGCAGGCAGAGTAGTAGCAGTCTTGTCTATAAAGTATTCAAAAAAAATAAGGCGCTACTGAATGTAACAAAAATAATCTTAATACTGAGGCGAGTCTTCGTCTGTCTCCAACACGCCGAAGTGCTTTCTCAGCAAGTGCTCTTTCACAGAGGTCGTGCTTCTATGCAAGATGAAGTTGGCCTTGCAATGTTTGCAAGTGATCGTTTGCTTTGCTTTGTTGAGCGTGAAATGCCCCAAGCTTTTGGAGGTTTTTGGTCCTTCGCAAAGTGATGCTGCCATGGACGCCGCCATTGTGAATCCTTCTGCTGTTGTGTGCAGTGACGGTCGCTAGTGCACATGCGCACCTCTCACAGTAGCTTATGGCAAGAGAGTGGGCTCATCTCCTCCTAACTTACCGACTGCAAGCTACAATTTCATGCACCAAAACACCCACGATTAGTTGCTGATGAAAATCGATAATTATATTAATTGTCAACTAATTTAATTATCGATTTTAATCGATTAGTTATTGCTGCCCTACTAATGATTGAAGTACATGTGTTTTTGCAAGGGCATTGGAAAGTGGAAAAGGAAAATTGGAAAATCTTTATGTACATTAACTGAGGTGTATGGGGAACACTGCAAGCCACTTAACATGTGTTTAATTGGCCCAAAAACATTCTGTGAAAGCGGAGAGGACATCCAAGATGATGAACATTCTGGGCAGCAATGCACATCAGAAACCTTTTAAAACATTTAACTTGAGCAAAATATTTAAAACAATCAGCAACTTTGTTTAAGAATGATTGAAGAAATTGCTTTAAAAATTGGAATAATATGTGCCAAAGTGGTCCCAAAACTTCTGACTCCTGATCAGGAAGAAACACTGAAAACAAATGGAGACATTGTCGAACAAACTGAAGGAAACACACTTTTTAAGGAGTGATAACACAGTTTACACTTGAATATTGGATCTGAAGACAAAACAGCTGTCACTGCATTGAAAAAAAAACATTGTCACTGAGGTTGAAGAAAGTGAGACAGAGAAAGCCCAAATTCAAGAATATGTTGATTATTGTCTTGATATTAAGGGTTTGATTTTGGAGCAATGGGTTCCAGAAAGGTCCAAGGTGAATTAACACTTTAACAAACAGGCTCTAGACAAACTGAGTAAAAATCTGGAGGGAGAGACCATAATTGTGAAAAGAACATTTTATTCTTGATCAGAACAACATACCACCTCACATTGGGCTCTTGGTAAAGCAGTTTCTGGCCCGAAAACAAATCACAGTGTTGACCCTTTCTATTCACCTGATCTAGCACCGTGTAAGTTATTCCTCTTTTTCCAAGATCCAATCTGTGGTCTAAGGAACATGTTCTGAGTACAGGTCAGAAGTTCAGAAAAGAGACAGAGGCTTTGAGACAACTGTCTAATGAAGTCCTGCCCTGCTCTGATCCATGGAATACACAAATGTTGCAACATGTTGATACAGAAGGGGAGGAGATTGAAGGAGAAAGACACTGAAAATGATTATGTTTAATACAATTCTTTTGCAATGCCACAAAGATTTTTTTTTGCTTAAAAAAGCCTTTTATAGTCAGCAAACATTGAGTTGGCTGTAGCGCAGGTCAAAACCCGACTGTTGTTCAGCCCTGTCAGCCTCAGGCAATGCGTATCTCTCAACCTGAGAGAGCAATCCCTCTTCTGTACGCTCCAGAAACATCCACTATTACTGCACATACACACTAACAATCCAAAAGCCCCCTGTGGTGGGATTTGTCATCGGATGTATGTGTCTGGGGTACCAAGGATGTCACATGCGTGTTTGGACTGTGAGAAGAAAGAAGCCCAACGGTTGCCAGCTGCTCCTCAACACTTGAACATTTCCAACCATCCTCCTCTCCTGTTGCTCATTTCACTGCTGATAACAGTCACTCGCTACTCCTCAGCTGCTCTTTCACTGCATTCACAGCCTTCTTCCGTGCCTTGATTAATGGAAAAAATAATTGTCATGGAATAAATGTCAGTATCCTCACTGTCACATATGCTAAATTGAGCTCATGTATATGTGTGAGTGCCTTTTAGCAGGTGTCCCTGCAGTTCTTGAACCACTCTTGACTCCTGATATTGCAATCATGCCACCATACTTGCCATTCACAAGTGCAGCCACCAGCCTGTATCAAATCAAGGAGCAGTGTGATGTTGGATAAGTCACTGACACATCTGCTTCAGGGTAATCTGCTTGCTGCCTCATTCTTTAGTAGATACACACAAACCCTAATGCATTTGCATAGCTCGTCTTTACATTATTAAATGCTATTTACCAGCGAAAGGTAAATTAAAAGCATTAGGTCAACTGTTTGATAGCAGTTAGCTGAGGTAACTGATACAACTCAGTTAATGTGCTGAATTAACCATCAAGCATGTGTTTGAAGATCAAGCAGATTCATTCATTCATTTTTGTTACTTCTGCTCATGTGTTTTCTCTAATAATGCTTATTATTGTTGCATAATATCCATCAATTATCTATATCTTTATCCCTTTAAGGGTCACAGAGGCTAGAACCTATAAGCTGACTTTGGGTGAAAGCTGGGGTACACTCAAAACTGGTCAACAGCTGATTGCAGGGCCACCTCAAGAGACGGACAAACATTAATGCTCACACTCTTACCTCTGTGAGAGGAAAACATGCAGACGTGCATGAAGCAGCAACCCTATTGCCAGAAGTGGGAGAAAGTCACTGTTTTGCAAGTCTCAAGTAAGTCTCAAGTCTTTAAACCCAAGTCTCGAGTCAAGTCTGAAGTAAAGACGTGCAAGTCCAAGTCGAGTCTCAAGTAACGACAAGACAAGTCAAGTTAAGTCTGAAGTCATCGGCTTAAAATTTTCAAGTCCTTCCAAGCCATAAGCAGTCAGTCTCAGTTTTTAGCCCGGTGAGTTTACGAGCGATACCGTTGTTGCATATTACGGATGCTAAGCTAAAGTTACCCAAAAGGATCTCACAACAGGTACCAGACCAACTTACCTTTCTTTGTGCAGCTTCAGGTGCTGAACAAAGTTCAACGTCGTCGCCTCTCCGTCTGCTATTCTCACGCTGCAGGTTTTGCAAATGGCAATTTTTTTTTTTTTTTTGACATCGTAGTTTGTGAATGCAAATGAAATTATCCTCGTTAGCATGGTTCTGCATCTCTGGATTGTTCCTGCACACCTGCAGTCTTGCACTCAGTAAATGTATAATCCACACCCTCTTTGTTTATTCTTCTTAACCCTGATTGGATGTTAATAGATGCATTCAATGGGGCAGATCCTGTGGGAAAAAGTACTGTCTTGCTGGAAATGGCAAAAACCAGTCAGTCGAATACTTTGAATGGGAGCTCATTTTATTCAACAGTCTTACTGAAAATTTCAAGTATTTTCAAGTCATCAGACTAAAGTCAGAGTCAAGTCCTGAGTCATTGATGTCAAAGTCCAAGTCGAGTTGCAAGTCTTTGATGATATTGTCAAGTCAAGTCCAAAGTCATCATAATAGTGACTTAAGTCTGACTCGAGTCTAAGTCACATGACTTGAGTCCACACCTCTGCCTATTGCTGTGTTTTATATTATATAATTGGGAAGCCAAATTGGTCACCACTACAACCAGGAACAACTTATACGGATCATTCTTCTATGAAATTCACATGTGGGTTTTCTTGCATGAACTGAGACAAAGAACTAATCAGAGTTTCTGATATAAAGGTCTGACCCTGATGAAGGCCACAAGCCGAAACGCGTTGGTCAAATAAAGTTGTTTCCTTAACTACAAGTGCTGCTGGAGCTTTTTTGACCTCTTCAAGATTCTTTCTCTCCAAGCACCTTGGAAGTTGGTGAAGTTGTGCCAGAACTGTCTGACTTTTGATATAAAGGCCTGACCATCATATAAAAGCTTGACACTTTCTGTAGTTTTGGAGAGAAAGGCACTTGAACATTGTGTCTTCTGAGTTGATGTGTTAGAAGTAGGAAAAATGGGCAATCATAAGGATTTGAGCAAGTTTGACAAGAGCCAAACTGTGATGGCAAGATGACTGGGTCAGAACATCTCCAAAACTGCAGCTCTTGTTTACAGAATATTGCATTGCTGCAGACTTTTTGTCTTATGCATTGAAGCACTCTTGTAATGAGGAGGGGGCAAGCTATTCACACAAAAGGGCAAAAAAAAAAAGAAAATTAAAAAAAATCCTCTTTAAAGGTGCTATGAGGAGACTCTATTACCTGCGGCATTAAGACTCTGCTACCCATGACCACACGCAGCGACTGTCGTAATGCTGCGTTCCAGTAACCTCGGAACTGGGAGTGACATCTCCGACTTATCTGCTTTTCAGTTGAAGTCGGAAAGAAACAAGCTGATCTACCAGGCTATTGTTAGCTGTTGTTAGCACGCCCTGCGTTGTTGTTCACAAATATCACATGAAGAATGTGATTAGCACTATGACAGCATTTTTGTAAATATAAGTCTAGCAATACGATGTATACAGCTGATCTAGAGCGACACACCCCAGTCAGAAATGCAAATAAATTGATTATTACAGGAGCTAAATAACTGTTCACACCGGGGCCATCCATATTCGATTGTCAACTCAGGGTAGGCGAGGTTTCACCAAGTTCCCAGTAGGAAATTCCGACTTCGGGGGACGTTCCAGTTGCAGTTTCCTACTGTGAACTTGGAAATTCCTACTTCTGACTACAACTGGAACGCACCAGAAGACATGACTCAAACTAAAGCGTGTGTTTGTTGTGATGCTGATAAATGCAGCTCGGACCTTCCTCAGAACTCTGCACTGCTTTACAACTTCTTTTTTCACAACTTATAGGATGCAAAGTGACAAGGTAATGTATCTCTTTCTAGTTTCGTAGCGGTAGTTTTTGATGTGTGACAACAAGAGATTTTTGGAAAACGTATTATCGTAGTTTTGTAGCCGGCTATATATCGCTACTTACAGCCCGGTGCTCTAAGACATGTACGAACAGTATAAATGTGCTCAAGTTTTAATTGTCTTGTTCCCGAAGTTGAATAACCAGGCCAGTTCAGCCCTGTCCGACCCGACCGGAAGGCTAAGGAATAGCATTTATAGATAACCTATTTAGATGCTATAAAACTCATCTTAAAGTGTGTATTTCGATCAGGCATATATCTAAAAGTGAGACTTTTTTGTAATTACTTAAAAACTCCTCACAGTCCCTTTAATATGCCTTTACTGATTTAAAAAATGTGTGGCAGAAGATAAAAGTGTATATAAATCAAAAATAATCTAATTTAATCAATTCGCGTTTTTAATTTTTTTTTTTTTTAAATAAAGTCAACTATTTTGTATGTTAATAATTTCATTGTCTTTTGGACAGATATAATTATCCTCCATTTTTCTATGTGCAGTAGTTGTATGAGAGCCAAGAACCTTTGATAACAACTGTGTGGAAGTGCCATGTTTTAAAAATGGCTCCGCAAATAAGGTTGTAAATGTGATTCTAAAAATGTCAAACTGTTTTCTGATGAATATTGTCCCATTACGAATGACCTGCTAAATAACAAACTCATTTACCAGGAACAACACGCTTTGAATTGCTGGCTTTCATCCACTCTTTTACAGCTCTCTGAAGTTTACCCAGAACTACATTGACAGGGAAGTGTTACTATCAACCAGAGCTTTTGTGTTTTAAACACTTTCCAAACCCGTCAAAAAGCAATAAGGTCAGCAGGCACAACTCTGATGATACTATTGGCTTAACAGTGACAGCTCGGGCTGATGAAGGTGCTTGAAGTGGCTGATCAGAGCCCCAGCAGCCTCCCTCGGCGTGGCCTGCCCTCCATTAACATTTGATTCTGTCATGCACTATTGTGATAAGCCCACGTCTTCTCAAGCTCTTGTGAAAGAGGTTGACAGCTCATTTACTGCAAAAATGGCAAACACCTGTTAATGAGCATGCATTAGAGAAACAGTGGGAGCAAACAGGTGAACTATGTTTAGCGATGTATGTTATTGCTCATATGAAATGTAAATGTCACATCTCTTGGAAAACATTTCAATGAAGCTGTTGATGCAGCATGGAAACATAATGGATGCATCATACAATAATGATAGAGAGAGCAGTGAAGGGCTTTTAGAACTTCACTTACTCACTGGGCTGAGCGTTGGAAAGCTCTGAAAATGCTCTTGAAGTGAGCTATTACATTGATATTTCTGCTAAATATCTTCTCTATGGTTGGTAACATATTGATCTGAGTCCTTCACAGAGTTCAAGCCTTAGAAGTGTGAACACTCAACCATTGTCTGCTGTTCTCATGGCACCAAGGAGAGATCTATATTTTGCTGTTGCTCTCCAGCAAGACACCAAACTCAAAGGGGCTGACATTTACCATGTCACGACGCCCAGCATGGTTCAAACTGAGGCTCATGCTGAAAGTTACCAATGTGATCCACAGCTGGAGACCCTGTCTTACTTGTCCTGACTTTGAATAACATCTTCAGTGAGCATTGATTAGATGCAAAAGAAAATGAATGGTTTTGAATTTTTTGCTGGTATTTTAACATACAAGCAGAGTCAGTCCTCACCTATGGCTCTTTTCCACTAGCACGCCTTGGCCCTACTCTACTCTGCCCTGCTTGATTTGCAACGTGTTTCCGCTGGCCTGGTACCTCCTAAAACAAGCTAGTTTTAGTACTCCGCTCTAGTTCCAAGCGAGCAGAGTCGATACTAAAAGATGACATCACCGACTGACGGCTTCTGATTGGTCAGACAATGTCGTCATCGATGAGTCATGAGTGCGACAACCTAGCATGCTAGCGGTAGCTACTGTTAGCTTACCCTCATACATCTTTTCTTTGCAGCTCGATTGCTCTCATCCTCGGCTTCATTCTGTTGTATAGCTTCCAAAACTCTCCTGTGCTTCTCAAAGGGTATTTCTTCTTACCACCTGCAGCCTTCTTCTGCTTTCCTTTTTTACTCGGTTTGTGACAAAAAGCCACAGATTGTTGTGACGTGCTCATAATGATGTCCCCGCAAAGCCGCTCAGCAACGCTGCACCCCGTTGGGCAGGCGACTGGGGCTAATGGAGAAGCAGCACAAGGCGAGTAGAGTAGAGCTGGGTAGAGTCGAGTAGGGTGGAGTAGGGCTAATGGAAAGGGCCATTAGATGTACAGGCATAACATCAAGCCAAAAGTCAGTGGTCTCCCTCCTTTTTTGCAACACTGGCCTGTTTTGTGTGGAACTAGAAAAACACTCTGATTGGTGCTGGTTTGGCAGAGTGGTTAGCAACCAGGCACCCCACGGACTTGCTTCTGGTCCAGATTCAAATCCGGTCTACGACCAGTTTGCAGAGTGTCTTTCCCTCTCTCACCCCCTTTCACAAACCTATCCACTTTCTCTCTCCTGTCCATAAAGGCACAAAATGCCCAATAAATACATTAAAAAAAAAAAAGAAAGGAAAGCGCCCTGAGAGTGCAGACATCCACCAAGCAGCTCAGTCATGGCAGTGGCTTTTCCACAACCCCTGTAAAAGATACAATTCTGGATCACCATGTGCTCTGATATGACAGCCAAGTCTTCATTCATGTCTGCCCATTTGGAGAACTCCTCCGCTGGCATTGCAAGGGAAGCTGGGAAATGTGGTGACATAGGCTTGAAAAACAACGTCATAAGTTTTTAAATAAACTACAATTCCTGTTATGACATAAAGGGGGCAGAACCCTTACAGCAGCTAAGGAGAAATGAATGGGATTTTCTGTTATAAATTTCAATATTTTTTGTGATGTCAGCCTGGATGGGATCCAGATGAGATTTACTTTGATGGTAGAGTTATATACTATATATTATCCTATACATTTTGAAGCAAATACAAGTAATATTATAGATATGATTTTTTTTTAAATATGGCCCAATGTCAAGTTATGGGATTTTCAGCATATTTTGAGAAGTTTTTGCATCTGGACAAAAATGTGGATCACCACCAAAATGTAATAGCTTCTTCGTTGGATCAAACCATGCTTATTGTAAAGTTTACATGTAAACCCATCCTGTACTTTTTGCATAATCTTACTAACAGACTAACAGCACTAACAGAGGGAACCATGAGCTTGTTTTTAGGGGGGATCACTCTATTTTAATCAGCTGCTGTTTCGCACCCATCTAGGGTGCTTGTCCATCAGTTATCAGCCCAATCTCATCTGATGTTTCACATGATCACTAATGAGTATTTTTTAGTTTTACTTCTGAATTGAATCCTTCCACATCAGAGAGTTAAGTCCCTTGACTGTCTTGTAGTGACACACATTCTACAGATTTGGAGCACAAGTAAAACAGTGCACGAGAACAAGGTTTGGTAGTGAATTTAACTCAGGTTGTCCTTTTTCAAAGAGAATCGCAGGAGAGAAAAATGCAATAATAACTTTTATGGCTTGAAGAGGAAAAGTCCTTGATTACATTGCTGACCTCCTAAACCCCTGCCAGACCCCTTGTAACCTGAGGTCTTCTGGGAGGTCATTGCTAACCTTTCCCAGTTAAACCTGATAACTCAGGCTAACTAAGCTTCTCTGTCTAGGCCCTAAGTTTATGAAATGATCTCACCCAGGGAGATCAGGGAGGCAAACATCCTGACTTCTTTTAAATTGCTCAAAAAACTCATTATTTTAGACCTGCAGCTCACTGATTCTTCCTAATGCTTTGTTCTATTGTTTTATTTTGAATTTTACGACCTTTTATGTTTTATAATATTAATTCAACGGTTGCCTGTTAGTGTAATTGCTTGCAAAATGCTTTGCAGCTTGTTTTTTAAAAGTGCTTCACAGATGAAAATTGCTATTATCATTTCATGCATGAGGTTGGTGACAGAGCTGGAGTCAGTGTATAAGCTCTGCACACTTAAGCTACACTAACAAGGATCAGGCCATCCTTTCAAAACAAATCATCATTTGGCACTCAGTAAGTGTCCCTTTTTTGGATCTGGTAATCCAGAAGTGTATCTTTTACCGGGGCTGTGGAAAAACCACTGCCATAACTGAGCTGCTTGGCAGAGGTCTGCGCTCTGAGTGAAATGTGGGACTGACGACTGGTTTGAGATTAAAATTGAGAGCTGCACGTGTGACCCTATGATTGACTGTCAACCAGCCTGGGGTGTATCCTTTCATCAAATATAAGCTGAGGAAGGCATCATCCCTGAAAAGGTTACGCGGTATAGATAATTCATTGATGGATGGATTTTTTGTGCTGAGCATGTTGTCTCAGGTGGGCTTTACACGAGTACGAATTTGTAAGACTCCGGTAAAATAAACTATCGATCTGGTGATATTGACACACAGAGATGTGTATTTGTCCATGACTCCGCATCTTTTTTGAAAACGGGTCTGCAAGTGGATATCTGCGTATTCGTCTTCATGCCGTAGTTGGTATAAACAGATAAGTCCGAGAAAGACAATGACCTCATAGCACCCCTCCTCCTCCCCGCCCCCCAACCCACGCTGTCACACACACCAACAACAACAATGGCGGCAGCCGGGCTGATTCTGATCTTGTTCCAGCAGCTACAAATATTGCTACGACTTTTATACCAACATTTGCTCACAGAACACCAACAACAGCAGCTACAGCAACAACAGCGACAAGGTCTCATGCAGAGACGCAGCATGTTACGCGCGCATGAGCACTTGTTGACGTGGAATCCACCTCGGAGCAGAACCAGACGGGCAACCCGACAGGATTTTGCGTTGTCATGTGATAGAGAAAATGTTAAATTTTGTTTCTGTAATCTAATACCTTGTAATGCAAATTGTCTGTAGCCTAGTGATTACATCCCATGAGTCTTTTACCTAACAATAGACCTCCTAACACCTGAAGCCCAGACATCCTGACACCTTTGATCAAAGGACTTCCTATGCATATTGGCTAAGGACGTAACGGCCACCTTCTGTCAGGCTTCACAATGACTGAATACACTCAGATGTCTGTCTCCTGTCTTGATTGATTCAACATGTCTGATTGACTTAGGATGTCTGGCCGAAGTCACAGTCCCCTCCTCTACTGTACTTAAAACCCCACTCTGCCTGCAGTCAGGGTCGGCTCACAGACACAGACCTGCACTCTGTCTGTCAGTCCACCAGCTTGCCGGCATGCTTAATAAACTCACATCACCACAGCAAACCCTGAACTGGACTCTGAGAATTTTTCCTCAACACCTGTAAATGCACAAGCCTATGTACAATACGATGTGTAAACAGCGATACATGCTTTGATGCCGACGCCAAGACAATATGGGGCCGTCCTCGTGTGAGGAGGGCCTCACATTTGTCAGCCATGTCTCCAGCAATGCTCCCCAGCAAGAGCAATGATACACAGATGACACTGACAATGCACAGGTGAGACAATCACACTGGTGGACATCATCAGGGTGACTACGGCAAGGCTTGAAACACTGAGGATCTGAGGATCAAGGTACAACATGAAACATAAAGAACAGGTATGTAATTATTTTAATGAGTGTGTTTTTAGAAAGATTTCTCTGTTTTGATGGCCAAATCAATAATAAGGAGGTAATACCTTGTGTTTTGTTTCATAGTTCAGTTTAGCCTTAAATAAGAATGCTACAGTCACAACTCCTCTGTCATAAAGAAGCATCCATCAATCATCCTTTCTGTTACATAGGGACAGAGGTTTTATTCCCTTCCCCTTCCTGAAGCTCTCATCTGTGACTTTGGAAGTCTTTATTTTATTTTAACTAAATCAACCCAAATGAGGTCCCTGAAGACACTCAAAGCTCTGGGGTAATAAGCAGTCATCAGCTGCCAGCAGCCAGGACAGTGGGACAGTCCCTTCGAACAAACATGCACAGTTGGGTTCAGAGGAAACAGGAGAGAGGGAAACAGAAAGATGTTTTCATCTATGTATGAACATTGTTTGGGTCTTTATACAGATTATGTTTTTTCAGAATAAGTTCTTTCAGGTAAGAGTTTCCTGACATGTTTAACACGATGCATTTTAAATCTGATCATTTTTCTACACATTTGTGTCCATTTTAAAACAGCTCCTCCAGTCGTCCCTCTCCATCTCCACACTACCTCTGTTTCTGATATCCATTTTTGCTTTATTCTCCCCTCTTTGTCTTCTTTCCTCTTGTGTCTGTTCTCACCACCTCACTCAGCCGCCTACAAATCTTGTCCTCATTAATCAGACACGCGGGCAGCATTGCTTGCATTTGCTTTGTCATTCTACCTGTGAACCCTCCTTGTCTGCCTTCCTGCCTGTGCCAGTCATCCTGTGGGTAACCACACATGAGCAGTGTTTAATGACCCTTAAAAGACAGGGGGTTTGACATGGAGCATTACGTTCATTTGTTGTTGTGGATCTGGGGCAGGACTGTTTGATAAAATATGGAAAAAGATATCTACTAAAGGCTTCCATGTTTAAAAACACTTGATACCATGCACAAAGCTGATCTACTAACAGGGTGCACTCAGGGTTGTGTCTGTCAAATAAACAAAATATTACACGTATTCTATTTAGCGTGCTTGCCTTCAGGAAAATGCAGGATACATGCAGATGATCAGGACATGCAAAATAGGGGGAGGAGGAAATGCAAATGTGATCATTTAGCACCGGCAATGTGATTCATCAATGCGTTATGTGTTTTTGCGTCTATATTCATCAGGTTTGGAAGTTAAGTGCAAATTGGCAAAGGACGGAGAAAGTCTTCCCAACCATGTCAACACGGTTGGACTGTCAAAAACAGACTTAACCAAATATTTCCAACACTGACTGAAGCTTTTTTTTTAAATGATGGGAAGATTTGGAAGTTGATTGTCATTATGTTGGACTGAAAAAAGCGTGACGATCCAGTGTGCCACGCCGACACAAGTATAAAGTAAACCCTCTCTGTTTTGTGCTTTAAATACATGTAGAGAAGATCATTTAGATTCAATATCATTTACTTCATGTCTATTCTTGTTGAATTGGCCAGGGGGGTCCATTAAAGGAGGTGGAGGGCTGCAATTGCCCACCTCTGACCTCAAGTGGTTCTGCATTGTTCAGAATGAGCATTAAATGTGGTAAAATAGTAGTTTTCATAATAATAAAGCAATACTCAGTGGCAAAGAATTTCTCATTTAAATGCCGTTGATGTCCAATTTCTAGTCAAATAAATGAATAAGTTTGATTCCAGTGAACATCAGTTTGATATATTACCTTTATTAAGCCGTTGAACAAATACCAAATACAACAACTGACAAAAATGTATTGATAGAATACAGTTAATTTAAATATTCATATGAAGATTAACAGTGTTTGGTTAAAAAAAAAGAAAAAGATGGCTAACAATGTGTTCAGCAAAGGGTAGGCGTGTTGACATTTTGATAAATTTAATTTTTTTGGAACCCTAAGGATTGTAAATCCTCCTCTTTGCACACTGCCCTTGGTTTTGCAACAGGATTGTGCATTATGGATGAGGGTTGTGGGCCAAAACACTTGCTTCAGTGATGTCCAAATACGGCCTGCAGTCCTGTCCCTTTTTTTTTTTTTTTTACATAGATTTCTTTTTTTTTGGAAGCCACATACAAACCATTTTTTCTGTAGCATTGTACATTTTGGTCAAAAATAATAACGATAATAATAATAATAATAATAAAAGGTGTTAGGGAATTTTAAACACTGACTCACATTTTAGGTGGTCTTGAGCTATGAAAGCATTAGCACACCTTCTCCGGGCTCAGAGTTACTCTTACTGACTGCAAAAAAGGATGCCTAAATCCTAACCTTGAACCAATCATGTTGCTAATCATACATGGCAGGCTCAACCCCTCGACAATCTACAATGTGTCACATGCAATCAATAAAATGATTGGGTAAGGGCTGCCAAGGCTATGGAGGATGGAAAAGGTGAAACATTCTCCAAAGGTTGTGAAGAATTGGTTCGTACAGTCAGCCTTTTCACTCCAGCTGCAGCGGAAGTGACACCCAAAATAACTCACCTTACACCTCGGGCATCAGCGGAGAATGGATTGGTGATGTAAGAGCAGGCTGCTCTGGGCATAAGGACACAGATGGAGCGAAGAGAATAAACCACTGACCTGAGAGTTTAAAGGTTTTTTCCCTTGGTGCTGTCGAGCCAGATCACACCTGTACATGTCGGTCTCTGCATTGGAACAGAGTAGCTTCACTTCCTGAGGTGAAATTCCCCTCTTTTGGGCAACAAAAATAAAATGTTCAGGTCAGGGACAAAAGTTTGAACAGTGAAGTTGGTGTTGTGCCAAGACTGAAAATGCTCAGATCTGCTGTTGTTATTTCCTAAAATTCCCACCAACCTTCTCTTCTTTATTTGCTTTGTAGAAAAAGATACCAAGGTAATTGAACCCACTGTGAGTCACACAATAGACAACCGTTCAATATGTCACACCCACTGCCCCCTTCTCTCTGAAGAAGGGAGTGTTGTGGAAATTTTATTCTGATGCATGCTCATACTTCACATTTGAGTCACCACACATAAGCTCTTGTCTCATATAAAGACCTTCTCTTCACTTCATCAGCATTTGAATGGTTTAAGATGGTTTATGACACCTTCCTTACAGGAGCAGAGTTTCAAGCATAGATGAGAGTAATTACATACACATAGATTAGCTGAATGGCGCATGGATGTCCTTGGTCCAAACACGTAGTTCCAACTAAGACATCAGCTGTTTGTGTCTAATAATTTAGATACGACGCGGGGACAGCGTCTTTGGATTTACACACACACACAAACACACACACTAGCTTTACATGCACACACTTCCACATTAACAAACACACACACATGCATACCAGACACACATATCCTTGAACTGCTATGATTTAAATGTGAGCACTTCTCCTCATGTCTTTAGACTTTCTCTGCAGATGATGGACTGCCCATCTCTGTCCCTTTGATTGTCTCCAGACTTGCAAGCCTGTATTTTCCTTTTTGTAATAAAAACTCACAAAGGCAGCATTTGGTTCAAGATCCTTCATTTTTCATCCTTTTTCATTCTTGTGGGAAGATACACAAATTTGCCATTACAGGAGTCAACAGCTGCATTTAGAGACAAGCTAGTTTGTCTCTTCCTGTGTAATTATATTGAAATATAATTTGAAAAATATATCTTTGTGATTTGTGTTTTAATTAAAACTTTTTGTATTAAAGTCAAAACCCCACATAATACACAGAATCTTCAACCAGAGAAGCCCCTGGGTTAAGAACTATTTTCTGAAGGGCCACGTAACCTTTTGCCAGCCAATCCCCACATTTGGTCAGGTTGCATTTGTCAGGTAGTAGTCACTGGAGCAAAAACCAATATAAGTCTAACTCCCAGGATATTACAAAGATGGGTCGCTCCTACATTTATCCCAGAAGCAAAGAAAAGAGAAAGTAAAGATCAAATGTCTGATTTGCTGCATTCTGTCTCATTCTGTCAATCTGTGACATGGGCTTGCTAAATTTTTCTTGTCATTATAAACATGGACAGTAGGATTCACCCCTCTGCAGAGACAAAGTGTTGAGTTTGCAGCGCCAATTTTACAGACTACAAGACATGACAGCAAGTTAAAGGCTTGCAGAAGTTAAAGGTGTAGTCAGCGATCTCTAATCCTCTAATCTAATCCACTATTTGTCAAATTCACCGTATTTCTCCTCTCCATCCACAAGATGTCACCACTGACAGCATGTTGGAAAAAAAGGCCAGTTTTAATACCTGGCCTTGGCTCTGCATTTCAGCAGAGCCAAGACCCCCCCACATCAGGGGGAAGATCATACTCATGCGCAGATCAGACAGAGGGGGGGAGTAGTAGGTAGCGTAGCGTGCGCAGTTAGCATAAGAGAGAGATACAATATGTGCAGTAGCAATGGCTGAAGAACAGCCCAAAAGAAAAAGGTCAGAGGAGTGAAAAGTGAAAAAGAAAGGCTATGACCATGAAAGACCGAAGACCTGGGTCAGCATTGGTGTTGCTTTATGACGGTGGAGGGAACTCTGCGAATTGAAAGACCTGAAAACGGAGGTGGATGTCGCCATCTTTCTGCTGGACGGGTAAGCAACATTAGCTTTGTGGTGCTTCACATAACAGTAACAACCATCGGGCATTCATCTTATTGTCTAATCTGCCAAAATGTACTGTTGTTGTGATGGTATCAATAACGGCAGTCGAGTTGTGGCTGTTGTCTGACCAATCAGGGTTACCTTAGCTACGTTAGTCAGCTACGCAGTTTCTATGGCCGTTTCCATGATGATGCACGTCCATCAGCTTTCTGGGGTGGAGCCAGGGGTGAGGTATGAAGGGAGAGGCGGGTCTAAATTTGTTTATCAACAACCTCTCCACTCGTTTTCTCCCACATCGCTGACTACACCTTCAAAAAGCTCTCCTGAAAGGTCCAGAAGAAGCCATGTTACTTAGTCTCACTTGTAACAGTAATGGGCCTCCTGTTTCCTGGACATGGGCTCACAGCTCAGTATACAGAACAACTGTCCATCTGTCTTTCTACCTGTGATTTACTCTTCAAAAGTTCTTCGTCTATATTCCGGTGCATAAAGATATCTTCATGTACCCACAACTCAGGCATGTCATCAATACTTTTGTCAAAATACTTTATTATTGCGGTCAGTTTGGCCAGCTGATGGCAGGGGGATACATATCCCCTATGTCCTAATATCCAAAAGATATAAACATGGGGGCTTAGTCAAGGACAAGCTAAGGCACTGTTAAAAGTTTTGATTGTAGTGTTTTGTTGATTCAATGTAGATTTTTGGGTAGTTTTAACCTTGAAGTGGGTTAATTATGAGGCTTTCGTGGCACCATTTATTGTTATGTGCCGGCTACACCCACCCCTCATAATATCTCCCCCCAAGCACAAAGCTTGCAAGCCCTGTGATTGGCAATCATATTAACTAGTGCCATAGACCTCTAGCAACCCCACTCTGAAAAACCCAAACTAACCCCTTAAAGGCACACCCAAAGATGATTTTGGACTCAAAGTGGACTTGCCTTTCAAAGAGATGGATATTTCATTGTTTAGACTGTTACTCTCACCTCACCTCAATTATGTCTTATTGGAATTAACCAGACAAATTGAAAAAGATTAGAAATAGATCTCACCTTTTAAGATCAGGTTTGGTTACTCAGCCTTGGATCTTTCCCGATGACTCGTCAGCACCACCAGCAAGATTAATCCTTATTCATTTGTAGGTTATATCATGCAATTAAGTTTAGGAGGACAATAGTGCAAACTCTACGCCCTGAGGCTCTGGAGGCAAGAGACGCCAACCTCTTTCAGCTGTGTTACTAACTGATGTAACCACTGATAATCCCTCTCCCCAGCTACAAAACCAACCTCCAAGTATGTTTTGATCAGGTTTTGAAGCAACCATTGTCCCCAGCCCAGGCTTCACTGCCTTTGAGCTGTTAGACATACATTACCTTTAAAGTCTATTGGTGGAATGAGCTCTAAGCTACTTTCTTTTAGACATAATTTTCTACAAAGAGATAGGCAGAGCCTCAGACTTTATAAAAATAATGCATCTTCATATGAGTTTTGAAATTAAAATAATTCAAGACAAGAGACAAAGACAGCAGTTGGGCCTGACTGGTTGCCTGTGTATGTCATAAGAGGTTACCTGATACAGAAAAATTAAAATTTAAGTCACTAGTGATAAGTGTGCAAATCAAAGATTTAGTTCAAGCTGCAAAAAAGAAAAAAAATGCAGGACAAAAATATCTAGAGTCAGCTTACTGACTTTGCACCTACGTGTATAGTTAACTGATTTTATTTCACAACAAAGACTATTCATAAAAGTAAAAATAATCTTTCTTTTGTTAGGTTTTGATTAAAAATCATCAACAAAACATCAAAAATCAAGGGTTGGTCCCCCAATGTTAACATAGACTGCAGCCAAAAGTAAAAAAAAAAAGAAGGAAAAAAAAACAGCATCTCCTCCTCTCATTTTTGCATACTGGCAATATTAAACTCTGATTATTAAATCTAATGTGAAAATTCATGTGAGTTTACAAGCCTGAAGATTGCTTTTATTCCAATAAATAACCTATTTCCTTTTCTTGTTTTCACTTACAAAACTGAAATTGCTTTTACTTTGTGGCATTTTTCAAACTGATTGGACTTATGTGTGATTAAATTGCTGCTGTACTCACAGGTATTGAATCAGATTAAAAGGGTTAATCTGGTCACAACAGGAAGTATTGATTCAGCGCAGGTTTCTGTATTAAACCACTGGTGTCAGTGAGATGAATGATTTCAAAAGGTTAAGTGAGTGATTTTCCTGCTCTCACACTGATGCTTTGTTTGACAATATTTAAAGGTCAATCAAGTCTGAGATGATGTTGTTCTCATTGAGCAGCTACCCAGCTGTAACCCTCTCTTATCAAATACAGAGCTCTTAAATTTAAACAAAACACTGGCAAGGAATCTGTAGAAAAGTAAGAAATAATGACTTTTGGGACCCTTGTTCGATCCCTCACAGAAAAAAAAAAATCTGTTACTGCAACAACATAAATAAACAATCTGGAGAGTATACTCTGCTAAATCTGAATCATAAAAAATAAACCACTTGCACTTAAATGGCTGTTTTATTACTCAAAAAAACTGTTCTGCAGTCCAACTGACCAGGTCTACATGTAGAGATGATGTCACCCTGCATTTAATATCAACTATTCAAAGGTGAGCACAGTGAAAGCAACCTGACACACCATTGTGGACTGAGATGAATCATCCCTTGCTTGTGAAGAACAACTGGACTACTAAAGCTGGAGATATTCTTGTCATTATTCCATGCATGTCCTTTTGTCTGCCAGTGTCATGAGCACTGCTGTTTTAATGACTGCTGACAGATGACATGTTACCATGGTGAGTGCAAATGACCCGCAGCGGTTTGCAGTTCAAAAAGAGGGAAACAGCTTCAACAACAGAGAAAAAAACAAACAAAAAAGAAAACAAAAAACAGGGCCATAACTGCATGGCATCGTTTGTATACTTCTGTCTTTTTGTTTTGTACTTGATGCTGTTTCCCGCTTAATAAAGTTCTAGGCTGTTTGCCCTCATTGGCCATCAAATGTCACCAAAGAATACCTCTAGGAGCCATACCAGAGCTTAGACTGTATACAACTACATGCTGAATGAGAAGGTAACTGTAAATATGGTGAGTACAGTTTTAATGGTGGGATTTAAACCAAAATTAAACAAGTTATCATTAGATATACAATATCTCCTCCCCTTAATTAGAGTCCATTACAAGCTGGTTGACACCATACTTGCGAATGTGCATGCAATAACAAGGATAAGACAGGCAGAGCTGGCCCACCACTATTTAGCTTAGCTCAAACACTGGGAGTCAGTTGGTACACCAATGACTCCCACTGGAGTCATTGGTGTACCAACTGCGCAGTTGGATAGTGCGCTTGGTCAGTGATCGGGAGGTTGCAGGTTCAAGCCCAGCTCTGGGCGACACATGGCGATGTGTCCTTGGGCAAGACACTTAACCCCAAGTTGCTCCCACTGCTGCGTCAGTGGCGTGTAAATGGGCAAGAAAGGGCGTGAATGTGTTAGAAATACTGATGGATAACTAACATAGAAACTCTGAACCATCAGTGAGTGAATGTGAGTGCGAATGGGTGTGAATGGGTATGAATGGGTAGGTGTGACCAGCGGTGTAAAGCAGCTTTGAGTAGTCAAAGACTAGAAAAGCGCTATATAAGCTCAAGTCCATTTACCATTTACCATCAGCCTACCTCTGCCTACAATCATCAGATAAACTTTTTAGCAACTCCTGAAAAGTGCTTGTTGTGATTTATTTTCTTTGTCTTTTCTTCTGCTGTCGTCCTCAACTTTTACTGGCACACATGTACCCTGTGGTTTAGTTTCATATGTATTTCTTTCCAAAACTACATAAAGGGTTAATCTTAATTAAAAAATAGATGACATAACGTGATTAAATAAAGAGAGTCACAACAGGCACAAAGAACTCTGTTGCTGCAGAGTTTATCAGAGGACTGTATGCAGACGCAGGCTAAAGGTGCGTTCACACCAGATGCTACTTGCACTACCTCGCCAATTACTCTCCATTCAAAGTCAATGTACAGCCGCGATGGGGCGTGGCTAACCCTCCCATGATGCGACAGCCACGTACAAGACGATCACTTCACTTGTCCCACGATGGCAAAGTTAAAAAAAGTTGATCTATTCAGGTGATGTTGTGTGTGGCTGTGCAGCATCAGCCAATCAGCGGTGTGTGTACGTGTGTCAGTACCCTAGACAGACAGTTATTCATCCGAACTACAGGGTAACAATCCATGTCTGTGTGGGAAACATTAGTCAGTGAGGACATTAGTTCCGCCTAGATGGACAGCGGTAAACTCACAGATGATGCTGCTGCAGGGCATCAGCTGCAGTGTTTTGTGTTTGATAAGTGAATGTAAAGGATACTGTTGGAATAATGTCCGCTTATACATCCTATTATATGATGATGTCACCGAGCGACAGCCGACGGCAACGGTGACCAAAATGAAGTATTTATGGACGCGTGATGCTACGTCAGTGGGCAAAGCGATTTTGGTAGCTGGGTCGCTTGCGGTGTGAATGCAGCATAATAATACCCATTGACTCCCAGTGTTTGAGCTAAGTTAATTAGCAGTGGGCGAGTTCTGTCCATCTCTTCCTTGTTTTACAGCACGCACAGAATGGTGTCTATCTGCCTGTCATGGACTCAGGGTTGAGGCAAGCAAAATAAGAAGAAAAATGCTAGCGTATCCCGTTTAAGAGGTTTAAGGAGATGGACAATACTGTCATCCATACCTATATGTCAAAAAATTCTAAAGGAGTTTGCAGATGTTTCTTTATTGATGTCAGACAGTTCACTGAATCCCAATACAACTCATCCTCTGCTCTCTACCTCTCAACTACATATCTACAGGTAACAAACCTGACACTGGTCTGAAAAGTTTACACATTTATCTTCCCCATCCACAGCATAAATAAACTGGTTATAGGCTTCTCTGGCTATAAGTTCTATTGTATGTGTTACATCAAGATTTATGTCGAATACTATGAGATAGCTCTAAATTACATGTCCTTTTACAGCGTAAGAAATGAAAACAGCTGTAATTTATGAATTTTATTTGACCACTGGAATTTTCAAGCAGTTTGCCTGAGGCATAAAAAAATCTGTCACAGTCAGTTTATGCCACTGCAAAAGAAAATGAAGGGTAGTTATATTATTATTCAGTTAGTTTGGAGAACACAAAAAAGTTTCAATTGTTTTTCTTTTTTGGAAAACTTTTGCTAACAGTCTACAGAAATGGTCAGGGACCCTACTTTGGTCTTTACAGATACATAATGCACACACCATAGCCACAGCCATGGGCACCAAGTTGATCAGTTCATTAGACTAAGAAGTTGCAACATGGGGTTAGAAACTAAAACGGTGGGAGCTGCTTTTAAGTCAAACCACCATGTTGTAGTTTCACCACAGCTTAGTAATAGAAGTATTTTTTTTATGTTTAGCACTTATGTTTAGTTATTTTCATATGTATGTGATACTACTAAATTGGAACAACTTTCATGATTTTTTTTTCACCACAGACCTGATTATCTGTCATAATCTTATAAATCCAATAGGGTTTAGAGAACCAGCAGGAAGCTAACTTCCTGGTTGGACTAAAACATACATCATCTATGAACCAGTCATTTATTCAGTTCATCTTGTTTCTTTGACATTTTCACTTGCTTCCCTCTACTGTCTAAGCTCTGCACTGGGCTTGCAGCCCTGAGCCAACTAGCTTGAAGTGCAGGTGTAATATTAGCAGAATATTAGAAGCTGGGTTTCCATTACAGTTTTTCACAAAATAAGAGTGTTATTCCTAAAATTTTGACAAAGTATATATGTGCTTTGAACGTGATTCCATTGAAGGTTGTTCTAGGCAGGAGCTTCATAACTCTCGTGAAATATCATCCCACGAGATTTTACTGCAGGAAGATGGATGCCAAGGCTTGTTGAACCCTTTCTCCCTCATTTCCGTTTCTATCTCCTTATAACATTCTGCATTCCTCTGTTGTTTGCTATTTAG
The DNA here is from genome assembly GCA_036419115.1 of Scarus forsteni. Classification (NCBI taxonomy): domain Eukaryota; kingdom Metazoa; phylum Chordata; class Actinopteri; order Labriformes; family Labridae; genus Scarus; species Scarus forsteni. The sequence goes on along the minus strand of JAZDUH010000040.1, from coordinate 10,417,592 downwards.
TATGGCAGTTGTGTTTTTCTTGAGAATAATGGCAAGAAAAGTCTCCATATGCTCCTCTGTCCAAATGTACCACGCAATGTTTACTACAAGAGAAGTGATCATGTGACCAGGTACATCGCGTCCTGTGACATATAATTGCAGAAAAAGTGTTTCCGTTGCGCTTTTGCAATATATTTGAAAATTGAAATGTCTGAAAAACTACCTCATGAAGGCGTAAAAACTTTTTTGCGATATTTTAGGGCTTTTCAAAATTCAGGTGTATCCATAACCAGTTTTTTATTGCACTTTTGACATTTTGCACATATCCAAGGGTAATGGAAATGAACTTACAGTGAAAGGTGTAATCAGGGAGTGAAAGAAGGAAAATAGCCATTTCAGGAAGCCACTGATGCTAATATGAGTAAGAATGGGGGAAGTCCTTTCCCGTGGTCTTTGTTGTCTCACACATGAAGACACTTTGTTGTGTGAAAGAGACATGTAAAACACACTTCAATTCATGTAAAACTACAAAAACGATATCATGACTTCCATAGATTTTTATTAAGTTTAGATATCAATTATTTGTTCTCATTAGCCATAACCTGTCATCTAATTACACTGAATCAAAACCACTGGCTTTCCAAATGGCCCAGTACAAATGAAGCAATTTTTTTTTACATCTATTTAGAAAACGGAAAAAAAAAATAATAAAAAACAGAGGCCACAACAATGGCAATCCGACATTCCATGCAGGTGTAAGCATTGAAGGCACAGGCTGTCGATATATTTGTTACTCAACATACTTGTCTGTTATTACCTCCGCCAAGCAGGTTATGTTTTCGGGAGAGTCTGTCTGTCTGTCCGTCTGTGAACAAAATAACTCAAAAAGTTATGGATGGATTTTGATGAAATTTTCAGGAAATGTTCGGCATGGGAAAAGGAAGAAGTGATTCAATTTTGGTGTTGATCCGGATCAGCGTCTGGATCCGCCATGACAAAAAAGGTGATATTGGTGAGTAACTACTGAACTAAAATAGATATCATTATGAATCCAAGTGCTAATGGTATGTTTTCATGGTCAATGAATCTAAATAATTAGATGAAATAAAGGTAGGACAAATATTTATGGTGAAAATCACAATATGGGTGAGGACTGTGGCGCTGGCGGAGGTCTTTTGTCTTTCTGAGTGCTTTTCTAGTTGACAAATGATACTGGAAGACTACAGAACTACCTGTGGTATTGGAAGTAAATGGAAAACATGGTGCCAACAACTGCAATCGTGGGACTTGAACTAACAAAATCAACATCAATAGCCATTGTCATCATAAGCAGCATGCCAAGGCAATAATTTATCTGTCCTAACAACAAAAGTTGTTTCCCACCCATCATTTTGCAGATCTTCCCATGTTTGTAAAACAGCTTGAACAGAGTACTGTCATCTGTGAACCAATGAGGATATAATAGACCTGACTTTGAGGCAGTGAGTTTACCGACTTTCATGACCCTGAACTGGATATCACTCACTGATTGGACACATTAACACAGTAAACTGAGGTGAAACTTCAACTCAACAGGGGAGTGAAGTAACAGCAAAAACAGACTTCAGAACAACAACAAAAAATGGACAGTAGGCTACAGGAAAACTAATGTTACTCTGAATAAATCCCCACAGGTGGTGATGTGCTGAGAATCATATGATGAGCAGAGTAATACATTAAAAATATAATTATGATCTTAAATTTAGTAAAAAAAAATAAAAGACAGTGAGCCACTTAAAAGTTTAATATTTGATTTGTTTTATTGTGTTATCATCAAACACATTTTAAAATTCAAAGCAATCACAATCAACCAAATTTCAATACAATTTTTCATCATGGTTAGTTATTTGCTCCTAGTTTAATTTTATTATAAAACATTTAAAATGAGACAGAGTTTGTATCAGGGAAAAACAGTTTGTACATATTTCAATATAAAATAAACTGTAAGGCCATTTTGTTTACAATTTAATATTAAAACAACGTAGTTGTTGTTTTTTTATGTATGTGTCTGTAGGTTGTTCTAAGTCTGCAGGTGTTTATAATCAGGCTAAAATTCCTGAATGAACAATCAGCTCTTACTGTGCAGAAAAAGGGGTCTAGAGTTTTCATCTGATTCTTTCTCTGTCTCCTGTTTCATTTCCTGTGTCTCTCCCATGTGTCACTGGCAGTGAGGGACCCACACCTCAAAATAAGTGACACAGGAAGCAGCCATTTAGAAGCACAGGAAACTGATGACCCAGGTAAACAGACCACACCATCAGCCCTGTCTGCTCTCTGAAGAATCAGAGAGTGTTGCTATAGTTAGTTCAGTTACCATGTAAACTATTATCTCGGGTGACAGTTAGTTACAAAGCCTATAAAAAGGGAAAGTATCCTCTTGAGTGCTACTTTGTGAAGTTTCCATAATAATATGAGCATGTCAACAACAAATTTGTTTCATGAGGAACTAATAATTTCAAACTTAAACAGTAGACACTCTTTCAGAAGCCGAGGTTGAACCACTACACTGAGCTTGTTTCCAACAACTGATCAGGTTTAAAAGGTGCCTTCTTTCAAAGAATTTTGTTGTTTCCATCTTATTTGTTTTTTTCCCTTTTCTCCTTGAAGTGCCATTTTAGTTTAGATGTGCATTATTGGACTTGCTGATCTGTTTGTCTACAAACTTGCTGTCATTTTTTCTCCTCTGCAACTACGCTGATCTCACTGGTCATATGCATTTTATGTCTATGCCACATTAATTCTGGAAGACATGCACAGCCGGCTGACTCAGAGGATGCATGGCAGCAGCCATCGTGTGTCAGCATGCATGGTGTTAGCAGCAAGTATACCTCTGGCTTAAATGGGCCTGATAGTTTTCTCTTCTTCTGCGAGCATACTGCTGTTTTCAGATTCTGTATGTGCATTAGTGCTTTTCAGCCTACTGCCACACCTTGACACTTCCATATATCTGCCAAGGAAATATTTCACAAATCCATCTGGAGAAGAGCCCATAGAAAATGCTTTCAAGGGGGCGAGCCTTTTAAAACAACTGCAGCCAGTGATTGATTGATTGGTCTGCCGGTAACACTCATCCCAGACCAATCCATATCAAGCCACAGTATGACGTAGCAGTTAGAACCTGGAATTGGCTAAAACTTTGTTTCAGTCCTTAGACTATCATCTTACATTAAATTTTACAACACCACTTATATGTGACATGAACCTGGTCAATAACAAGTCTCCCAGTAAACTTTTGAGAAGAGTATATTTCACCAGGTATTGTTGAGTAACTACGACTCTGGGCTACTATTGACTAACTGGCATTGTCCATGAAGGATTTCTGCATTCTCTTCAGTCTATAGTCCCCTGCTTCCCCGGTTTGATTGTCCATTAGGGAAACGAGCAGAGACACAATCATCACAAATGGGGTTTAGAGTCTTTCTGTCTTTTTCACAACCAGAGGAGCTAGTTGGTAAATCAAGCTCTCGAAACCGGTTGGGGGAAGAGCAAAATCATGATTTCCTGTACGAAAAGCTTTAAGTGACGTTTTATGCACCCTTTTTGAAGAAGAATTTGAGTCCATTTCTGATAAAAACACAGATACTGATGCATCCATGGAGACCACTTCAGAAGCTGCCATTGTTTTCAAACATGCAGTTGCTTCCAGCTGTCATCACGTCTTAAGTTTCGGCCTCTCCTCCCTGATTGGATCATCAAGCTTTTTGCCAAGTTACACCGTTGGTGGTTGGAGCTTGGCAAGATAGATTTCAATCAATCACTCAATCAGTCTTTATTTGTATAGCGCCAATTCATAACAAGTGTTATCTCAAGACACTTTATAATAGAGCATAAAGCTCTTCATTTTATGGATACACATATATGCATAGATACATATATACATATAAAATACACATATACATATATATACAAATATATACATCCAACACCCAACATGAATCCATATAGCCAATCATGAATCCCTCCATCATGGCGGCAAGAAAAAACCTTCTGTTAAGCAGCAGGAAATCTTGAATGTGGATCCCAGTCTCATGATGAACAGCAAATCCACATGATGCTGTGTTGGGTGTGTGGGTGAAGGAAGGGAGGTAAGAGGAGACAAGTGGACTAAAGCAAGAACTAAAGTTAGGGACAGGTCCATGTACCATCGACCTGTCATCTGATTTATTAGAGGTTAGCCTCTTGAGATGCTACGGTGCATCTCATTTTCAGGAGGGTCCTCATGTCTGAATGGTTGTGGTGATCATTTTCTAGAAGTATAATCTTAGATATTCTTACTGAAAATAAGAATTTATGGTAGTGATGAACTCATGGGTGCCCAGACCACAAGTGCATCCCAACCATATTTGTCTCCATTAAATATAAATGTGGCCTCTTGAGATGTGACATCCCATTTTCAAGAGGGACTTCATGACTATGTGGTAATAAAAAAAAGATACTGTAGATGTATCGATCATGGATATGGAGATCATGCTAATATCTACATGAACAGCTATAATGATAATGGGAATGGAGTGTTCCTAATAAAATGGCCAACTATGTGTCATGTTTATAATTGTAGTTTTGAGGCTTCATGACTCCACAGCAGCAGGCAGTCTCCACCAAGGATCCCAGGCCACCTACAAGACAAGAGCACAAGACAAGAGCCAGAGACGAGTACAGGAGCAAACAAAAGGGGCAAAAGCAGATGCTGAGAGAGAGTGAGAGAGAGAGAGAGAGAGAGTGATAGAGCCCATTGTGCCAGATCCCCCCCCCCCCCGGCAGTCTAGGCCTATTACATCTAAACTATGAGTCTAATTTATGAACTAATTTCTAAACTATAAGCTGGTCCCTAACTGAAAACTTTATCAAAGAGGAATGTTTTAAGTCTAACCCTAAAGGTAGAGAGAGTGTCAGACTCCCGAACTGTGGTCGGTAAATTGTTCCAGAGAAGAGGAGCCTGATAACTGAAGGCTCTACCTCCCATACTACTTTTGGCGATTGATGGTACCACAAGTAGGCCAGCATTTTGGGAGCGCAATGTTCTAGAGGGGTTGTATGGCACTACAAGCTCTTTAAGATAGACTGGTGCCTGTCCACTGAGAGCTTTATAGGTGAGGAGAAGAATCTTGAATTCTATTCTATATTTAATGGGAAGCCAATGCAGAGAAGCTAATACAGGAGTAATGTGGTCTCTTCTCCTAGTTCTAGTCAGTACACGTGCTGCAGCATTTTGGACCAGCTGAAGCGTCTTAAGTGACTTGCTGGGACAGCCTGAAAGCAGAGAATTACAATAGTCCAGTCTAGAGGTAACAAAAGCATGGACGAGCTTTTCAGCATAGGCCTGATTTTAGCGATGTTACGAAGATGAAAAAAGGCTGTTTTTGAAATTTGCTTTATGTGGGAGTTAAAGGATAAATCCTGATCAAATAGCACTCCTAGATTTCTAACAGTTGTGCTTGGTGCCAGGCTAATGCCATCTATGGCAGTTAAATCACTAGAAAAGGATTCTCTAAGGTGTCGAGGGCCCAGCACAATAACCTCTGTCTTGTCTGAGTTAAGAAGAAGAAAATTTCTGGCCATCCAGGTTCTGATGTCCTTTAAACAGGCATCTAGTTTATCTAAGTGGTTTGTCTCACCTGGCTTCAGTGATACATAAAGCTGTGTATCATCAGCGTAGCAGTGAAAATTAACAGAGTATTTCCTCATGATATCACCAAGGGGAAGCATATATAGAGAGAAGAGAATTGGACCTAGCACCAAACCTTGAGGAACCCCGTAACTTACTTTAGTGTACACAGAGGATTTGTTGTTCACGTGTACAAACTGATATCTATTAGATAAGTAGGACCTAAACCAATTTAAGGCAGTCCGTGTAATCCCAAGTAACATCTCTAATCTCTGTATAAGAACATCATGATCAATGGTGTCAAAAGCAGCACTAAGATCTAACAAAACAAGAACAGAGAGCAGTCCTTCATCTGAAGCTGAGAGTAGATCATTGGTTACTTTAACTAGAGCAGTCTCTGTGCTGTGATGAGCTCTAAATCCTGACTGAAAGTCCTCAAGCAGGCTATTGTCTTGAAGGAAGTCACCTAGCTGATCAGCTACTACTTTCTCCAGGATCTTTGAGGCAAATGGAAGATTAGAAATAGGCCTGTAGTTAGCTAATGTTCCTGAATCAAGGTTAGGTTTTTTAAGGAGGGGTTTGATTACCACTGTTTTAAAAGACTGTGGTACGTTGATAGAGATATATTTACTGTCTCCAGCAACAATGGACAAACTAGAGGAAAGACCTCCTTGAACAGTTTAGTTGGGATCGGGTCTAAAAGGCAGGTTGATGATTTAGAGGAGGAGACGAGAGAATTTAGCTCCTGAAGGCTAATCGTAGAGAAACTGTCTAACTCAGTTCTAACTACTACTACATTTAGAGGTACGGCAGGTTCAGCTGGAGATAAAGAGTTGCTAATTTTATCTCTAATTTTCAGAATTTTATCATTGAAAAAGTTCATAAAGTCCTCACAGCTCAGGGCTAGATGAATCACAGGCTCAATAGAGCTCTGACTCTGTGTCAGCCTGGCTACAGTGCTGAAGAGATATCTGGGGTTGTTTCTATTTTCTTCAATAAGTGAGGAGTAGTAGGCAGCTCGAGCATGTTTTAAGGCTCTCATGTAGTTATTATGACTCTCTCACCAAAGAATACGTGACTCTTCCCTTTTATCAGAGCGCCACATTCTCTCTAATTTACGGGTTGTTTGTTTAAGTGTACGAGTTTCTGAGTTAAACCAAGGAGCTGTCCTCTGACGTTTAATTCTTTTTTGTCTCAGTGGGGCAATTGAGTCCAAAGTGGATCTTAGTAGACTGGCTGAGTCTACTAAGATCCTGCATGATTTCTGCATGATTTCAGACAATGAATTAGGCAGGTCCATCTGCATTGCAAGGTTAGACTTTTAATGCTTTGCTGCCAAGATCCCACCTCATACAAAACGCCAGATGGTTCAAGTCAGTCACAGAATTTTGTCTTCCTCATCAGGTTTGGCTAAATAAGCACAACTGGGCCTGTTTTTTTGCAGCATTGTGCTCTCTATTTTTCCTCCTTACACAACCTCAGAATTCATATCAGAAGCAGGAGAAACACATTCTTCTTCTATGTTAAAATGCAGATCACAGCCCCACAAGCAGCACTGCTGCATGTGACATAGCCTACCATGGACTTGCCAGAATTGCCATTCAGGGCTGAAATACCAGTAAAATGAAAGATAAGAAATGACCAAAAAAAGCAACATGATAGAAAACAGAGGGATAAGCTGTTTTTATTCATTGCAGTTCAGTTAAATAACTAAGAAGTCATTAATGACACAGAGAAACTCTCTGTCCTATTTAAGAAAGGTCTTTGTCTTTATCCTTGATCAAAACAGGGCATAGGAAATAAAGAGTTCACATACCAGTCTAAGCTGATGAAACTGAGACATGAAAATCTCAGAAGAACTCTGAGCTGTCAGTCATCTCTACCTGCTGCCCAGATATCTACCTGCACTGACTACTAACTACAGGATGTCTACTTTGGTCTATTTTATTTAGGCCTACACAAAAAGAGAAAAACAATGCTGCAATCAAGTGATTCTTTTGACAACTATTAAAGGCGTCATAATAAACTTGGACTACAGTCCAACAGTTTAATGCTTTCATTGGGTATCCAAGAACAAACAGCGAAAGCTAAGAGGTAGATGGGCCAAGTTGGTTTTTGCATTACTGTGAGTGGTAAGTACATCTAATAAGAAACCATTGAAGATAAGACCCAGATACCCTACCTCCCAATCATAATTGCTTCAAGTCAGAAGTGTTTTTACTGCTCTTTTATTAAGACAAAAAGGTATGGTTACCTTGACATGTTTCAACGTTACTCTGCCGTCTTCTTCAGAAACTGTCATCCTGACAGCTGTGACGTGTCTTTATCAGCTTTTTCCAGCTGTTGTCTTAATAAAAGAACAGTAAAAGCACTTATGTTCTAAGAAGACAATATGAAACTAATCAGTAAATCATCAAGTCAGAGCCAAATTTTGGCAAAATGTAACAGACATCTCCCGAAGAATTCTCGAGATATCAAGTTTACGGGAAATGGATGATCAAGAGACTTAAATATGACGGATGCTGTCCCTCTTAATTCTTTCCATTTTTACTTCAAGGGGTGTCTGCACAGAATTTGTTGCCGCAATTTTGAGATATTACATTTACAAGCAATACATGCATAGAGAGGGAATGAACAGTAGCCCTGTTCAGGGCAGTGGTTAGCTCATTGGCTAGCACGCAGTAGCACCCTCAATAGGTATTATGAAGAGATGTGGCGATATCTATCCTCATATTTTGTTTCTCCTCGGAGGTGTAGCTTAAAGGAAACAACATTAAAGGGTATGAACCAACTAGACTTATAAATAGCTCACCAAGTTGACATTTCTCCTTGATAGGACTGCATCCAAAGCTTGAATTACTGTTCAATTGTGGCCAACATATTTAATAGAATTAAAATCAAGATCTCTCATGCACCAAGCTCCCATAAAATGTTCACACAAGTATACTGCACTCATGTATACATGAAGTATATATAATCAAACATTTCAACATTAATGACAAGGATTATACTCTTAGTAGTTGTACCCATAACAGCCAAAAGCTGAGTTCACACCTAATTCAATTTTGAGTGAAAAATGTCACCCTGTTGCCCTAGTTGACTATATCCAACAATTTCACCTGAAGTCATTGAATGACTGCCAGTCAGCACAGAGGGTGAATTGTGAGGATCACACAGACGGAGGATGATGTAGATGTTGCTGCACCTGTACCTCTATTTTAGAGATGAATTGGACGGTGGGATTGAGCATCATATACATCCATTCTATTGCTGTAGGTCAGTTATTGTGTGAAATACAAAGCTCTCTTTGTGTTTCAACATGGGAGCATTATGCTAATGTATGACAAGAGCAGAACATGGAAAATACAATTTGCACATAAAGACTAGAACAAAAGGGCATAGATGTAAATAGCCATTCTCTAAGGTATAGGGGAATATGTCATATTTTATTACATTTTACTTCTAATTCTAAAGCCTAGTGTTTATAACCTTTAATATGATCCATGAGCTTTGTGTATTTCACTTAAAAAAAACATTCCTCTTTTTCATTAATACAAAATGTGCATTGTATTACACAGATCATTATTTTAAAACATGTTGTGTAAAGAGTGATTTATGCACTATGTTACATTATAAGTCCCCTTGATACTAAAATAGATTCACAAGTGGGGCAGTTTGCTGTTTGACTGAATGTTTTATAAGACTGGGCAATATGACCTGAATTGCATAATGTCAAACTGTAATGCATTTAATTGCATTTTAAAGCACTATAACCTCTTCTTCCTCTCAAACAACCCTATGGTGTCTTGACATCCTAAGTCTGTCAATTGAAATTCTGAATTCAAAATCCTCTGCTACACTAGTGGTAAGTATTGGACCAAGTGTTGTATGCAGTATCAAAACATTAGAAAAATCCACATTATGCCAAAAATACATGGATGTTGAAAAAATGTGCAATGGAACAGTTATCTGGCATACTGTTCACCATAATGAAAGTACCAGCAGGTAAGAGGTAAGCACCAATGAGCAGAAGTCAGGCATAGCATTAAGACCCCATACAGGCAAAGTGAATAATGCTGATTTTGTCATTGTCACACTCTGACCACAAGTGAGGGTACTAGGTCGAAAAGCTGACTGGAAAAGTGGTGTAGGTTGACCTCGAAATGTTAAAAAAAATTGCAGAATAAAATCCTTTGGATGAAACAAATGAAGAATTTTATTGCTCTTCAAATATAAGTCAGGTATACAAAAGCAAATGAAGCAAACTATGCAACAGAAAAAAAATATTTACATAATAATCAACAGAGCTGCTCAGCATCACAGTCCTTCTCTGACTGCCTGGGCAGTGGAGATCCCCTACATTTTAAAGGCTAAACCCCTCCTATTGGACCATACCATTTCAACTGAAATCAGTCAGGTAATCACACACATCTTAATTCAACCTAAATACCATTAGATACCAACCTCTATTAAAATTCACCACACATTATAAGTCAAGCATTCCCATAATCCTCAAGCCCAGAATGACTTTTCAACATGTTTTACACTTCCATCAGTTGGTATGGTTCAGTAAAATTGACTGAGCATGCTCCCTACTTGTACTCAGGCACTATAAAAGGCAGCCTGAAACCATACTCGGGTCCTTTAACACTGCCCAGTACCAGGAAGCACTGTGGTAAGAAAAGAAAAAGACAAATTCCAGATAAGCAAACTTTAAACTCAAAATCACCACATTGTGTGTGTATATGTGTCTGTGAAAATTTATGTGGAACAAATAGCACAGGCAAGTTACGAAGATTTTAAACGCAGTTTAGTGTGTGCACCCACCAAACTAGCAGTAGCATGCTACCTGGCTAACATGTGGTCTGTGAAATTAGTGATGGTGTGGTGTGTTGGTGTGGTGTTTTACCAGTGGCAGGGGCAACTGCCACATTCATCATCATGGCTACCGTTAGTGGGTGGGATACATTTGGCTGTTAAAGCTTTTGCAGCAGAAATTAGATTTGCTGCAGCCATGCCACTTCAAGTCAAACCACATACATTTCTTTGACCATTTATCTTTTGAAGTACAAGAGAGAACAAATGTTTTCAAACAGCTGTGCAGTAACTTGCATTACTTGTAGACACTCAGACATATGCACAGGGTGACCATGGTGCTGTTTGGTCAGTGTGTGTGTTTGCGTGCCTCTCCACTTTATTAGTGTCTGAGGGGAACACGATGAAGACTAGACTGTTTTTATCAGATGAATTTCACTTCATGTCTTCCTTGAACCACCAACTTTTGCTTGTTTTATCAACTTAAGGGTGAATCCCAAATGTGCCCATTAGCCCTTGTCTTACCCCTTAACACCACCTCTCAATTTGGCGGTATATTTAAACTGGGAATTTCCCATCCCTCCCTCTGCCCAGCAATGTCTATGCTGCCCTACACTGATTTTGCTGCATGTTCTTTCATCCCAGTATCCACCTGCAGGCTCTGGGGGTGTTCTGCTCATCACTCCTCCATGCCTTCATGTAATTATTTCTGTAGGGAGTGATGAGACCGGAGCCTGGACACCAAACCTATAACATGTTTTTGCAGCTACAATAAAACAATTTAAAAGTGAGTTGACTGGCTGAAATTGTATTTATATGGCAACTTCAGTGTAGCAAAAGTTCCTTTTTTAGACAAGAAATAAGAAGATGGTGCTTATATCAATCTACTGCCCAACATTGATGTATTACATAAGTCAAACTGCATCTTTTAGTGATTTTTTTTTTTTATGTGAGCTTTTCTAATAACGCTGTTAAAGGAAATGGAAGAGGAGAAATTATAGGTAAGTGAAGCTGGAGATAGATTCCGCTCCTTCCAGTGTACACTCAGCTTTCTTGTGTGGCGTTTCCATTTGTCTTCCTAAAGCCCTGATTACCACAGCATCAAGTAACTTTCTTGTCATGAAAACCAATTAGGTGGAGTTGCCTCCCAGTGCTCCCTGCAGATACAGAAAAAGAGCGAGCGTAGCAGAGTTGACAGGCGACTCCTGTGGGAAACCAAAGTGGGGAAAGGAGCAGTGATGCAGTGGCTGAATCCTTAAACTGAAAGGATTGCATTTTGTGAGTCTGAAAAGCTCTTAATCATTTTAAATGAAGTTCTGTTAAAGAGCGTGAAAGCTTCATTTGTCAAACTTAGAACTTGCCTCTAAATGCTGTCAGTGTCTTTTGGTAGAATATTCAAATAATATAAAACCTTGTTAATGACAAAAAGAGAACAATTACAAGAAATCGTAAAGGTAAAAAAAACAATTATCTTAATTATGTGTTTCAACTCAGAGGATTATTACTTTTGGTCTCCATTTGCATTAGTGTAATAGAAAGAAGAAATAAAAAGTCATAAAGGGAATGCAAAATACTTAATAACAGCAGGTTACATTAAGTTGTCTCCAAAGTATGGCTTGAACTCCACTTTATGTCACGTTAAAAGATCTCAGTGGCTTGCAAATAAAGTTTCATGCCTGTCAATTGAAGTTTCTGATTCCAGAAGAAGAATCAGGAACAGACTTGAGCTTGTACTTTCCTAGTTTTCCAGCAACTTAATACACTTCTGTGTATTAGTACAGTTGTATTTCTATTGGCATCATCTTTCTTGTATCACCGGAAATTTTAATAGGTAGACTTGCTAGTCCTGGGTTAGGCCCATTTTTGTTTTCACAAATGCCTTAATTCTTTGTGGCATACATTAGATTTAACAAGATGTCTGAGACGTAACTCAGAAATTTTGGTCCATGTCTACATGATAGCAAAGTTGCTGCAGATTTGTCAGTTGTACATCCAACATGCTGATCATCTAATCCCAAAGAGGCTCTATTGCTATGGATACTTTCACATCAAAGTCTGGTGATATGAGACATTTGAACAGGAAACACATTATCATGTTTGAGAAACCAGTTTGAAGTAATTTGAGCTTTGTGACGAGGTGCAACTCTCAGTGGGAACTTCAGGGCCCAAAATGTGCCAAGAAAATTTCCCCTGCACCATCACACCACCACCAGCCACGTTAAACATTGATTCAAGCATTCAACCGTCAGACCAGACAACATTTTTTCTGATCCTCTAATATCCGGTATTGGTGAGGTTGATTCAGCAATTTCTGACTCAGAGAGCCAGTGCAACAGTATCAAGACTGGTGCTGAATGATCAATTTTCTTGATGTTGGTTAGGATTCAAACAGCAGTGTTCTGGACAAGCCACAAATCTGTGATGGTTTTAGTTTTCCATATCTGCTAAAAACAAAAGCATGACAAAGTTCCTTCGTGGCTACAGCAGACAGTCGAAGGTGGAAATGTGCTGAATTTTTAGCCATTTTCATGTGGCTGTTAAATTTAAGTCTAAGTCCATAATTACACCAAGATGTTTGGCTTGATTTTTCAAAATTCAGGATTATTCTAGAAAACCCAAAACCAGTGAAGTTGGCATGTTGAATAAATCTTAAATAAAAACATTATACAATGATTTGCAAATTCTTTTCAACTTATATTCAAATGAATACACAGCAAAGACAAAATATTTTGAGTTTGAACTGAGAAACTTTATTTTCTTTTGCAAATAATCATCAACTTAGAATTTAATGGCAGCAACACATTTCCAAAAAGTTGGCACAGGGGCATTTTTGCCACTGTGTTACATCGCCTTTCCTTTTAACAACACTCAGTAAACGTTTAGGAACTGAGGAGACCAATTTTTGAAGCTTTTCAGGTGGAACTCTTTCCCATTCTGTCTTGATGTACAGCTTAAGTTGTTCAACAGTCCGGGATCTCCGTTGTTGTATTTTACGCTTCATAATGCGCCACACATTTTCAGTGGGGGACAGGTCTGAACTACAGGCAGGCCAGTCTAGTACCCGCACTGTTTTACGACGAAGCCACGCTGTTGTAACACGTGCAGAATGTGGCTTGGCATTGTCTTGCTGAAATAAGCAGGGGCGTCCATGAAAAAGACGTTGCTTGGATGGCAACATATGTCGCTCCAAAACCTATATGTACCTTTCAGCATTAATGGTGCCTTCACAGATGTGTAAGTCACCCATGCCTTGAGCACTAATACACCCCCATACCATCACAGATGCTGGCTTTTGAACTTTGCGCCTATAACAGTTCTTTCCATCAGTCCATCTTAGATGAGCTTGGGCCCAGCGAATCCGGCGGCGTTTCTGGGTGTTGTTGATAAATGGCTTTGGCTTTGCATAGTAGAGTTTTAACTTGCACTTATAGATGTAGCAACGAACTGTAGTTACTGACAGTGGTTTTCTGAAGTGTTCCGAGCCCATGTAGTGATATCCTTTACACAGTGATGCAGTACCGCCTGAGGGATCAAAGGTCACGGGCATTCAATGTTAGTTTTCGGCCTTGCCACTTACGTGCAGTAATTTCTCCAGATTCTCTGAACCTTTTGATATTACGGACCATAGATGATGAAATCCCTAAATTCCTTTCAATAGCTCTTTGAGAAATGTTGTTCTTAAACTGCTGGACAATTTGCTCACGCATTTGTTCCCAAAGTGGTGACCCTCGCCCCATCCTTGTTTGTGAATGGCTGAGCATTTCAGTGAAGCTGCTTTTATACCCAATCATGGCACCCACCTGTTCCCAATTAGCCTGTTCACCTGTGGGATGTTCCAAATAAGTGTTTGATGAGCATTCCTCATCTTTCTCAGTCTTTTTTACCACTTGTGCAGCTTTTTTGAAACGTGTTGCAGGCATCAAATTCCAAACGAGCTAATATTTGCAAAAAATAACAGTTTACCAGTTCGAAAGTTAAGTATCTTGTCTTTGCTGTGTATTCAATTGAATATAGGTTGAAAGGGATATGCAAATCATTGTATTCTGTTTTTATTTACCATTTACACAATGTGCCAACTTTACTGTTTTTTTTGTACATACAAATTAAATTATAAAACTTAACTATTAAAAATGACCCTATGATATTATTTTCAAATTTTCTTAAAAACTAACTCCAAAGCAAATTCTTTCTTAGTAATGTATGTATACTGTTTGCTGTTTTTTTCTGAGATTCTTTTGTGTGAGTAGATCTTGTGTGCATACATGTGTGCCTCATAATGAAAGAGCCCTTGGGTTCATTATAATGGTTAACCTTGGGGGCCAGTCGTTTCTCTACTGTCAATCAATTGATTTTTACCTGTATGGTTGCAGTCTATAACACTGTTGCAATCTGAAGGTGCTCTTTAAAAAGAATAATTTCTTGCTATTTAATCTGGAGTGATAACCATACAGATTAATGATTAATATTATTTTTTATATAGATATAACATTGTCCTTGCTTGTAAGGAGACATAGAGATCAATGGATGTCTTCCCTTAGGGGCAGTGACAGCAATCCCCCCTGTGGGGTCCAGGCTTAGTGGTGGAGGTGTTGGTTGATGTTGTTCTCTCAGGCTGATTAGATGGTGAGGCTGATGAAACTAAGAGTTGACGGTGATTGGGAAGTGGAGAAGGAATGTAATGATTGTAGGAGGGATGAAATGGAGAAAGCCATTTGGGCCAACGGTGAGAGAATGGAGCAGTACTGCTGGATAGATGTAGCCAGATGACAGGGTGGCTGATGATGACAAGAAAATAAGTGAAAATGCAGAAAAGAGCAAATACAGAATGAGCTTTTACAATAAGACTAGAAGGCAGAGTACTGTCATTATGATCGATCTACACCAAGCAACATGTGTTGTATATGGGGTGTGAATCTCTCTTTTTGCTCGCTGATTCAATCCCAGTATACAAAAGGGTAAAAACAATGACAGGGTGGTCATCTCTTAACAATAATTTGTCCAGTATTTTCTGGACTTTAAGTTGCTCTGGAGTACAAGTTGCATCAGCCAAAAAATATATCATGAAGAGAAAAAAACATATATAAGTTGCATTGGACTATAAATCCCGTGTATTTAGCGCTCTGACAGGGAGTTGTCTTATATGAAGCAGTAACACCAAGAAGACCCAAAGCATTCTTTCCATTGGCATCACAAAGTCTCCAAACATCATGTGGGAATTTGAGCAAAAATATCTTTCTTCATTTTTTGAATATTATCTTTTGTTAAAATTATCTTGTGGTCCTTTTGTACGTGACTTTTGTCCTAATGTCAGTGTCTGTGAAACTTTTGTCAGAATCTGTGGTTCTCATGTCTCATATCTGTGGTCCTCATGTCTAAAGCCCCACATTCCCCCATTCCCCCATTCTTCATTTTGTCAGTCCCTCACGAGTTTCTCTCAAACTCCAAACTTTATTTCTACTCGATTACAGCTGCATATTTTACTGCCTGCAGTTTCGTAGAATAGGATATTCATTTTGGTGGCATTTTGTCTTTGTCTGACCTAGCCTAAAGCGCCCTCTTGCAGCTGTAGATGGTACTTTTTACTGCATTGTGCATGGCCATCAGTATGTTAAAGATGTATATTTTGATATATAAGCTACATCTGACTATAAGTTGCAGGACCAGCCAAACTATGAAAAAAGTGTAATTATAGTCCAGAAAAAATGGTTTTAAGAAATTAGCTATCAGGTCTCCTGAACCAACAAATGATTAAGACCCTGGGCTTTAATTTCATAGACCAGGCGCAGGCATGGCGCACCTGCCCAGCGCTCCAACCAGAAGTCCAAGCGCTGATACAATAACAATCGTTTTCTCTTCCAAGGAGGAAGAGGAAGGACATGCACTGAAATACAATTTATTTTTCTCATGAATTATTTTGTGTATCTTTAATGTGACTGAATAAATTGTGGCAAAAAAACATGTAAGGACAAAGCTGTGCAGCCAGGTGGTCTCTTCTCTCCCTGCTGATACAGTACATAGAGTCCAGCCTCTCTCCGTCTTAAGTCCTGTAATGGCTCCTCTGTGATGTCAAAGTCACATCCATGGTGTAAGGCTATGTTTTGTGGCACGCAACATGCAAAAAAGAATGCACTGACACTCTGGAGACCTGCCTCTGAGGCTTTAGTGATTTTTGTGCACATGTGCACATGTCACCTAATTACAGCTGCAGAGGGTGTGCTTCGCCTGCATCAAGAATAGACCAGGCTGGCAAGTGTTCAGCACACCTTCTGCGTGTTTTTTTTGGCACGAAATTGTCACTGTGCCAACCAGAATTTGTCAACATCTCCCCCTGGTGCACCGTCACAACCATCTCGGGGCAGCAAACCTACCAGATTGTCAAACTGGCTGCTCACTGTGTTGCAACGAAACTGTCACTGTGGAGGGTGTGCCAGGCTCTGCCACCCTGCGCTGCACCAGAAAATTAGGATCCATTATGTTTATCAATGTTTTTTATCTTGACACCTGTCCAGGTGTCTCAGTTTGACAGTTAAGGCCCATACATACCAAAGCACATAAAAAGCTTGAATTGCACATATGTTGGAAGAAGTATTGGACACACCTTTCTATTCATATGAGGGGCTGATCAGTGATGCAAGTAAATGTTGCAGTAAAGTAACAACAGTGTGCTTTGCTATTGCTTTCCATTTTCTTTTTGAAAATCAGAGGATATACAAAAATGATAATATTTTAGCATAAAAAATAGCATTCAGTTCAATAGTTTCTCCACACATGTGTATTAACCATACAAAAATGTAAAAAATGACTTGGGTAAATACCAATTGAGTTATTTCAGGGCAAGCTGTTTCAGAAACTTTACACTGAGTGGTGCTTTAATAAATTTCCAAAGCACTGTACATTTTGAGTATATTTTTTAAACTATGCTGTAGGAGTCGGTGTAGTTGTTATTAAGGGACTTTGATAGTTCTCTTGTTGATTAAACTGAAACTAAAGAAAATTAAATTGTACATCTGATTCTATGAAGGAGAGGGATCTTGAAGAACTACAACTACAGGTAAATGGAAAATGGAAATGGAAAACAGGAAGAGCAACTCATAAACAACAGTTTATATTGCCTGCTTGATGTTTATTTTCTGTCTGCATCCATATTGTTTCCATATTTAAAAAAATTCAAGAAACTGGAATGATTTGTTTCCTGTTTGGGGTCAATCTGCATGGCAGAGATTGATGAAGGGTTGGAGTGGCTCCCACTGAAAATAGAGTCTTTGCTTATTTCAAGCGTTGGAACATGCCAGGAACAGATCGGGGCACAGGATGTGGGAACTGACTGATTGATGTGACCGGCCGTGATGTACGGCTGCATGTGTGCCGAGTACACATTGGGTGGCGGAAATTGGGGGAAGAATTTCTTCATGTTTTTTTTTCCTACCGCAAGAACAAAATATTAACAAATTTTACAGCTTACATTGAAACTTACTGTCAAACTGCTGACGAGGAGTTGAAAGAATTTGGTAAGAAAATTGAATTTGTTGAATAGTTTTTTTGAATTTGGGTGATGTAAGGTACATGGTAGTAGCCTGAACTCTGGTCACAGTGACAGAGATAAGCGCTGCTTCTGAACAGAAAGAGACAGAGCCTCAGGTATATTCTGTTGCAGATGAGGCATGACCTAGATCATCATGACACCTGCCAAATTTGAAGAATTAAGGTGGGTTGAGGAAAAGCCTAATAAGCAGCACAGGGTGACAGCAGGCTGTATTAAACACCTTTACAACAATTTACTTTTTGCCTAGAGAGCTGCTTTGTTTTGGCACTACTTTAACTGAAGGCACAGCCTGCGTGTCTTTTCGTAGCGGGAACCACTGCTCTCCTGTCTTTTCACAATGCATTTAGGAAATGTTTTCTAACACTGAATACTAATTTAATAATATTCAAATAAACTATTACTTTTCATTCATTTGATGGTTACATTTGACACAGTGTTAAGTATTACACCTCATGGAAGCCTGATTACAACAGAAGCACTTCTTGGTGCTGAACTGTTGTCTCCAGGTCTTGCCTCAGGGATGAGATTCATTATATAAATTCCCTATTCAATTTTCCAAACCATGAAAAAGTAAAAGTTTCTTTCTGTGCACAGCTAAGAGCAAATTGTTCTCATCACAAAATCCAGGCTGGGAGCCTCACACTCAGACGACCTTTTCTGAAGCGTCTCCTTTTGTAATTATTACTGAAACGAAATTGAAAAAAGGTCATTTACACATTATTAAATGGCAAGGCCAAATCCTCTCATTTCAGTGAGCCAATGGAGCACATGAGTCTGTAGTCTGCCTATTCTGAATAAACAAATGATATTCAAAGAGTTGGCTGCAATTACTTTAATGTCACTGAGAAGTGTTGGATAACATGTTCTGACATTATCAAGCGAATCATCAGCGTATCTTTCACAAGAGGTATTGAATTATATGTAGCTGTGTTAGATATAATGGTCACCATTTACAGAGTGATCACAAGGACCTAATCCCTTATAAGTATGGCCTATCAAAAAGTTAGACATTTGTTAATCAGAAAATGACCTCAATACAGTCATGATTGAGAGACTAGCCCGTGACCCTTGAGACACCTTGAGAGCCAAATAGGTACATTTCGTTGTTCTACTTGTTTGAATCTCAATATCTCGGTCAGTTTAAATGCAAATTACATGATACTTGCAATTTTTTTTTTTTTTTAATTCCACTCTCCCACTAGTGTGAGTTGTAAAGACTAGAAGACTGAGTGTACACTTGTTCACTTTGTGTCCGACTTGGTTCCATTGACTCCCATAGAAACACATATTTTTGATTTACTGTACTCTGGACAGGGCGGCACGGTGGCGCAGCAGGTAGTGCACGTGCCTCACAGTGAGAAGGTCCCGATTCGATTCCCAGGTCGGGCAGGGCCTTTCTGTGTGAAGTTTGTATGTTCTTCCTGTGCGTGGATGGGTTCTCTCCGGGTACTTCGGCTTCCTCCCATGGACCAAAAACATGCTCATTAGGGTAAATGGGGACTCTAAATTGCCCTTAAGTATGAGTGTGAGTGTGAATGGTTATCTGTCTCTGTATGTGGCCCTGTGATTGGCTGGCACCCGGTTCAGGGTGTACCCAATGACAGTTGAGATAGGCTCTTACCCCCCGTGACCCAAAAAGGGATAAGCAGTGTAGAAAATTAATAAATGAATGAATGTTCTCCTGACATTTTAAAACACTATCCTCATGAATACCGAATAAATCTAAGCCTCTACCTGGATCGACCTGGTTAAAGGCACAGCATTAAAAAAGGTGAAGACCACAAAACTGGACTTGGAATGTTGGGATGATGAAGTGTTGGGTTGTGAGTGTGTGTGTTTCAAGTTCAAGTCATCAAAGGTCAAACTGGTTCTGTCTCTGTTTTCTTGATCACTTGAGATCTCCTCTGTCCTGATGACACAAAGGGCATAAAAACAGAGAAAATATAGAAAAAAATCTAAAAAACCTTTATATCTGTGGCTAGGTTGTTAAAAGGTTTGATGCGATAAAAGTTATATATATATATTACTTTCACTGCATCAAACCTTTTCAACAGTTTATTATATAACAGTATATATAACACTTTGAAGAAATTCTCATTGCTCCAAAACAAAAATGCACCAAATATTTTGTTATCAATTATTGACCTCATCAAGGCTGTAGTAACTTCACCCCAAATATTCCACTTTGCAAGTTCTTTTTCAAAAATTGCATATTTTATGTTTTTCCCCATTGAATAAAACAGAAATTTCATAACAAAAACTACATAAACATGTATAAAACTTAATTAGATATGTTATATATATATATATATATATATATATATATATATATATATATATATATATATATATATATATATATATATATATATATGTATATGCGCCAGGAACCATTGGATAGGTTTGATGCAGTGAAAAAAAAAAAAGTAGGATTTAACATTTTAATTACACTTTTATTAAAGGAACCCTTTGGCACATAAAGAACTTCAGTATGTAATATTTTTTGGGTGCCTCAAGGGTTAAGGTAAATGTCTGGAAAATCTGGTTCATTTTAATTGGTGTGACAGCTCAAACTAACCTGGTGTGAACCCTCCCTATGAACAGGGTGTTCAAGTTTGCTTCTAAGTAGATCACAGTTCAAGGCAAGCAAACCAAAAAGCAATGAATTCTGGCTCAAATATGGTATCACAACAGTAAGCAAGCTAACATATTGTCCAATGACAATATCAAGTATGGCAAACATTGCCAGCCTCTGGTCCTCGTATCAGGTTAGAAGTCAAAGGTATTTGCCAGTCAGTATGCAAGTACACCCAAATTCAGACTAAATGCAGCATTATCCACAAAGTGCAGTGAGAAATAAAACCAAACTAAGATAAAAAAAAAAAGAAAAAATGTTTTAGGAATCAAGTGCACGCAACAACATTCAACTCAGAGCATCATTTGTTGTATCTCTTGGACACTAAAGTTTTATACTGCACTGTTAAATTAAAAGCAGTGTTCAGCCGTTGTTAGAATGAAATCTTTTTCAACTACAATGAATTTGAAAAAAGAAAAAAAAACATTTTATTGACCTGATTCTATTTTCGGCTTGGCAGGTGCATTTGTGTATCCATATTAATTGTTAGACCCATTACCTAAAAGGGATTTATTTTATTCAGCACAAATCTCTTTTGTATCTAAGCATCAATGATTCCCATGTACACCCAAATAGACGCTTCAAAGGGATTTTAGTTTTTCCTTTTTAATTCAAGCAGAAAGGTTTCAGGTGTAAAGATTTTCAAGCATCATGAAGCTACATTTCTAATATCCATATAGACACTAATGAATCTCACCAATATCTGAGCGCACAGATAATATAAAAGACTGTCCAGTGTGTTTCAGCAATAGAAAACAGAGCCAAGAATTCCAGCAGGCCCAGTTAGAAAAAAAAACAACCAACAAAATTATGTTATGTACATAAACAGGTATAAAACAAAAACCTGACAGACCCTTTGAGTTTAACTGGCAATTTAAATAATGAATAATATTTTGCTTTTACACTCGTGAAAGAGTCTAATTTGTCTCCTGGGTCAATTCCTATGCTCTAGATGCTTCATTAAAAAATCACTTCAGTATTACTTGAGCATTAACATATTTAAGAGTGCTCTATGTGCTCTTTGAGTATATTGGCATGCGTAAAGGAGATGAATTAGAAGTAAAAGCCTAAAATAAAATGCAGCTTAAATGAAGACTTCATTAATTTATTCTCTACCAGAGGAGCATTCAAACCTTCTCATCAAGGGTCACATACAGAAAAATACAAGGGTGATTGGATGACAATTTATATTTTTATTGTAAAAGAAATAAAGTGAATATTTATGGTTAGTAAGCCAGATTTTAGTGGGCTCTGGTCACCCAAGGATACCACCAGAATCACACTCTTTGCAGCAGTGGGCCAATACTGACATTTCAGCTTCACATTCAGACACAAAACATGAGCAAACTACTCAAAACAGCTAAACCATGTTGGGGTGTAAGTATTAGAAAATGAGAAGAGCCATAAGCTTTGTAAATAATGTTGGCACAAATAGCACAGTAATCAGTGTGTTTTATACTATTAATTTTTGTGATCAAATGTTAATGAAATCATCAGTTGAGCAGAGGCCTTGTTTTCTAAAGCAGGCATTTTCTTCTTTTAGGGGCTCACTGAAAACTGAACTCAGTCTTCCACAGTTGTAAACCTCTGCTTTACACCATAGAGTGATATAACTTTAAACTTCTTAACAGGAGTTAATAATAATGTAAGATGAACTGAAGCTACCTAACCCTTTGATATTGATGTTTCCAGGTTGGGGAAAACAGTGTTTATCAACAGTACAGTATATGAAATAAAAATGTGCCTTGTGATTTTTGATTATAGTCTGTTAAAGGCCAGCTCTCCACTCAGCTGAAACTGATCTTCATAAAAACATACAGCCTGCTGCACCACTGAGGTGGGCTGTCTGGAACAAGTCTCTCAAATCCACTGTTTCAATCTGCTTCCACTTTGACTCCAGGCTACAATGACTGTAAATATCAAATGCTGAACATTCCTGCAGCCTTGCTATTTAAATTTCTTGTTATTTAATGTCAGACAGAAAGAAGGTTGAAATAGCATTGTGTGGGTGAACTGAGGAAGTCATGTTTTGGTTGTTGGTCCCTGTACATTTTTAAGTAATATTTGGCCTCTATTTCAACTTGTACTGAAAGATGGTCAAAACAGTTCTGATGTTTGTGTTTAATAAATTCTGTCTTATTTAAGGCACAGTGTGTTTTCCTTACATTAACTTTTATCTTTGTGCTGCCTTATCTCACTGCAGGGGAACTTTATGGACCCAAAATGATAACATAAAACCAGACCAGGCTTGTGTCAACACAAAAACTTCCCATACAGTGAACAAACTGCAGCCACAGACCCTTATAATGGGGCCCTGTAAGGGCTGTATTGCAATCTATTAATGAGTTTTATCTATGTTAATAGATAACTTCATTTATGATGAGAAGACACTCCCTAGGTTCCAGCACATCCAATTATTTAGCTCTCAGTTCAGCTTGTACTGTAGGGAATTGACGATTTCTGTCAGGTTTGGTCTGAAGTGACCAAGGGCAGTTCAGATGAATACCTGATTAACCTCTGACCATTATGATTGATCTTTTGAAGAAATAACACATCTGCTGGCTTGGACACATGATGTTTTGGACAAGAAAAGTAGTATTGATGGATTAGTGTAAGGTTCACCGCTGTAGACATGTTACAGTTTATGTCTTTTAAAGATCTTTGGGCCTTTCAGTTTACTGCAACAAGAAGAAATCAAAGAGTGAAGGACAGCATCAAACAGTATAAAGGTTACAAAACGTATAAAACTTAAATTGCTCAGGTTGAAATTTAAAGGTGGAGTTCATTATCTTTTAGATGGGATTGTGTGAGACTCATGTCACAAAGTTATACATTAGCCACTATGAGGGAGATCAGGTCTGGTCCTGTAAGTACCAAACTGGCATTGCCGCTAGACTACAGCTGTCAAATAATACAAGCAGTGTTGGGAGTAACGGCGTTAGAAACAACGGCATTACCAACGCCGTTATGTTTTCCCAGTAACGGGTAATCTAATGAATTACTTTTTCATGCTTTACAACGCTGTTACCGTTACTGACAGGGAAATGTGGTGCGTTACTTTGCACCGATGTCAAGTAGCTGTCCAACCTGCCTCACCCCCAAATTCCACAGCACGCGTAAGTACTGTGCCGCGGTCTTGCTCTGACAGACAAACCCCACTGAAAGCGGCGCACCGGGCAGCGCCGCGGCGCTTAGCCCCACAGAGGGAGGGCTGATCCCCGGAGAGCAGCAGGCTCTCATGAGAATAGTGATGTCACACGCTCATAAAGCATGTTATGGACTGAGAAAAGAAATAAACAGCACCTCACTTCACTTCTCTAAGGTCCCTTTGCTGGCCTCAGCCACACAGCTTTGTGATTTATTCAACTTTTATCCGCCTATATCCTATATCCTTGTATCCTTTTTTGGTGTCATGTATACAATGTTATATATTCCTGTACCTCTATGATTCACTTTTCTTCGTCCATGGTGTTGTGTTGTCTCTGGGACCCTCTGACGGAGTGCTGACCTGATGCTCGTGCCTCTGGTTTTGATATAGTGCCAAAGAATTGAGCATATTTACGTTTGAGAGTCCGTGCATTGTGTTTTACTTTGAAACTTCTGGATACTCCACACGTTGACTTCCTGTCTGGTGCTTTCTTAATGACAGTGAATTTACGAGGCTTGGGAGCGACCGCGCAGAAAATCTCCAGCGCCTTGGCGCGCACCGACGCTTCACCGACGCAGAACTGCGTGGTGTGGCCTCCTTGAAGCATACTGCGGAGCACTTCGCTCCCATTCTGGTCTATCAGGCAAATTCCACTGCACGCGCTGTGGCGCTGCGTTGGAGAACTGAACAAGGAAGGACACAGAGACGGGGACACGCAGTTCATGCAGCAAAAGCTTTTTCAAAAAAGTAATGCATCAATTACTTTACCTGGTAACTAATTACATTTATGAAGAAGTAATTCCTTTCGTAATTCAATTACTTTATTGGGGAAATAACTAGTAACTATAACTAATTACTGTTTTAAAGTAACGTGCCCAACACTGAATATAAGTCAATATAAAAGTCAGAAAAAAAAACGTCTCTCAAGACAACTGTTATCGTATCTCCAGTAATCCTGTCATATCTGAAGTAAAATCTGGGTGTGACTCCTGCGACTCGAGTACAAGTCTAAAGCTTGGGTCCCCATCCCTGGTTAAAGTACTGGTCAAGACTGAAATCTCAAAAGGCAAGTCCAAATCAAGTCTTGAGTCTTTAAATCCAACTTCAATTCAAGTCTACCAGGACAAGTCCCATCAAGTCTCAAGTATCTGAGAGTGATTCCAAGTCAAGTCAAATCTGTAAGTACAAATCCAAAAGAAGTCCCAAGCCTCTGAGGGCAAGTATAAACCAAGTTTCTGAGGGCAAGTCCAAGTAAACTCTGTGATGATAAGTCAAAATTAGGTTCCTTTGGTCTGTCTTGGGTACGGCTGCAGTCCACCTAAAGTGCAAGTCTCTGTTTGATGTTAATAATGCAGAAACATGCAAGTGTAACATTGTCAGCACAACTTAATTGTAAATAGAAATAATAGCATGGAATAAAGTAACTTTGCACAGAGAATAACATGTTGAAGATGTATATCTAGTTAATTTTTTGGTGGACCACACAACTTTTGCTCCACATTAAAGCCCTTTACAAGCACTGCCCTGCAACCAAAATCCACTCAAATGTACAGAACTTTCAAATTTCTGACAAAAAGATACCACTTCAGCAACTGATACCACAATAGCTATAGTGTGAATAGATTAAAGTGAATGAATTACTTTTTTGATTCAATTTCAGAAAAAAAATCTTCAATAAAAAGTATTCTTCAAGGCCAGAGGTGGTCACGAAATCTTAGGTACACAAAAGTATCCCTTTGAAAAAAAAAAAGAATTAAAAAAACTTGTACAGAAATGTCTTTCTTCCACGTACCTGCCAGCTGTCATCAGATTTGACTGACTCATGAAATCTTTCAGGAGTGAGTCTCTACATAAAAAATAAGCTTTCTCTGAGCCCTTGAGGATTGTTGTGGATGGATGTTTTGTTGGCTTGCACAAATAGGCTTTAAGACCCAGTATTGCCTTGAAAATCATAAGAGGGGACTGAAAAGATCAGGGCATAATATCCAGTCAGTTATACATATGTGATACAGAGGCTTTCTAGTTACCCTTTTCTCTCCTCATTTAGAAATGGTGTGAGTGGAATTTAAGTTTTTGAGCACATTTAATATGTTTTCTAACAGTTCAGGTTTGGCTTTGATCTAAAAATGAACAATCACCTCTTCAAGACAATTCAAATAAAAATGATATTGTTAAAGTTCTTACATTTGGAGACTGACAAAGGTAAGAGGGTGGGAAGGTGCTAAATATTCAGCACTGAAGTTTGACACATTTAAGGTAATCGGTTTTATACTGTAATAAAATTGATACAATTAGTTATGTAGCACATAATGTCACATTGGGTGCCTTCTTTGGTTTAACTAAACCACATTTTAAACTGGTGCCTAAAAGTCTTAGATTTTTGCAGTAAATCCAACAATTTTGTAAGTGGTTAACTGACTGGAGAGATGAGATACTTTGACCACAAATAGCGATAAGCAGTCACAAAGAGAGTTATTCTCGAAAGCCTTGTGTTTTTTTTCTTTGGTCGGCTATTCATAAGTACTTTCTGGTCAGGTTGAGCCTTTCTACTTAAGAGTTTTTGGACCCTAATTTTGTGGCGCAGCGCAGAGCCGGCGCACCCCACGCAGTGTGAATTTTGTCCGGCACACCGCCGTGCGCTGCCAATTTGAGAATTTGGCAGACCGTCTGCGCAGAGATGGGTGTAACGGCGCACCCAGGGGAGGTGACGGCGCACCAGGGGGAGGTGCCGACAGATTCATGTTGGCACAGTGACAACTTTGTGCCAAAAAAACTGTGCGGAAGGTGCGCTGAAAGCTCGCCAGCTCCAACCTGGTCTATTCCCGGCGCAGGCGAAGCGCACCCTCCGCAGCTGTAATTTGGTGACAGGCGCACATGTGCGCACACATCACCAAACCCTCAGAGGCAGGTTTCCAGAGTGTCAGGCACAGTTTAATGCAATTAACAATCAAAGCAATCACTATTTGATATAACTGTCTGAACCAGCATATGCATTTGTATCTATATTAATTGTCCCATCACATCTGATGTCAGATTAAAGCCGTTTGTCATAATGGAAACTTAACCTGACGGCAGCTGGAAGTTTGATGCACATCTTACAAGTTAACAATAAACAGCCTTAACATCTGATACTGAGTATATATCTGGCTTCTCTCATTTCATGAAATTCAAAGAAAAGAGGGATAAAAAAGAAAAAATAAATGTATGTCACTCAGGATTTACCATATTCCTCTGTTTTAGTCTTTATTTTAACGTGATCTAAAAAAAATAGAGTAGGCTACATTATTGCAAAGAGTATGAGGAGGAGATACCAGGAGAATATACAGCACACCACCAAAAGCTCTGCTGTTTGGCGATGACAAACCAGGAGTGCAGGAGGATCACAAGCATTATGAATGGATAAGCCAGCTGTTGTGTAACTGTCTCTTAATTTTATACTCCTATTAATGACAAAGGAACAGATTACATCTGTCCCGGGAGCTGGCCCACACGGTGATGCGCTTTGTTGCCCCCGATGCGCGCCCCGATGGCCAGTCCGTTCTCCCAGCTGCTGAAGTGACAGCAGCTCTGACCGTCTCCGCTACCGGGTCTTTCCAGCACACTGTTTCCGCGGTGGCAGGGATCAGTCAGACCAATCAGACGCTGCGCCTTGGCCGCAGCGCATTTAAAGGCAAGGAGAGGCGTTCATTTGATTGGTGAAGACAACACTCGGCTGTGTTAAACCCACTCGCGCCTTTTCTCTTCCCTCTCTGGCACTTGTGTAGGGGGGCAGGGACGGAAGGTGTGGATGCACCTCTCTGAGCCTGGAGTGCGCCTCTCTTCTCTCTCTCTGCGCCTGGTCTACTAAATTAGAGCCCTTTATGTTATTTTTGCGGATGCGTTTGTTTCCTGGGAATGTCAGTTTTCAATTTCCAAAAGACAGTGCTTGTTTGGTTACTTGGTGATTCTGAATTGCCCTTGGGTGCAAGTTTGGGTGTGAATGGCTGACAATCTGTTTGTGTTAGCCCTAAGATTGGCTGGCAACTGATCCACAGTGTACCCTGCCTCTTTCCCGGAGTCTCCAGATGAAATAGACAATGGATGAACAATCTGAACATTTATCTAAGATATACATATCATGACCCAGGCAGAGCATGGAGGACACAAGTTCTAGACACCAGACCAGTTGTTCAATTCGGCAAGAGGGTTTAATAATTACCAAGCAGGGTTTGGTACACGAAAAGGCAGTCAGTGAAAAAGGTATCCAAAAAACGTGAGGCAAAAAATGCAAGATGATGAAAAAGGCAAGGGAGCAAACTGTGAGACAAGAGAATGCTGAAACAAGAGTACGAAGTGATTGGGTTGATTAGACACAGCGATGAAAGAACAATTAGGAAACAGGTGTGACAAGACAGAACATGGACAGGAAGCAAAACTTGAGAACAGAAACAAGAATTAGACATTTCAGGATGAAACAGGAAGCACAAGACATAACATGAAACGGGAGAAAAAAAAAGGAGAACTTAACAGACAGGGTGGTGATCATAACATGTAGGTAAACACACACAATCACACACACATTTATATAGATAGATAGATAGATAGATAGATAGATAGATAGATAGATAGATAGATAGATAGATAGATAGATATTTGAAATTTTTCCTCAATTTCTGTTTAACAATATCTCATCACCCCCTCTAATCCTGTGTGTCTTGTATTATTCTGATTCTTATTCTTGAGTTGGTTCTTGGTGTCTTCTTTGTCTTCTTCTTTGATAAATTATCAGTTGTCTGAACAAGACTGTCACGTCAGCAGTCATTGTCATCATGTGCCGAAATGACTTCACATCATGCTTCTTAGTGAGGAAAACTCTTCTTCTCTGCCCTATGTCCTTGCATCTCACCATACATCTCCAGTGAGAGGACCTAAGATGCAAGGAAGCAATGCAAGTGGGGGAGGCACTTTGAGAAGTCCCTTGCCTGTAAATCACATTGATGTTGAGATGAGGTTACCAGGAAATAAAAGAGGAGATAAATTGAAAAACCCCATGAAAATACATACTGTATCATAAGGCTTTAATAACCTTCAACAAAAGCTGAATGGTGGAACCAGTACTATATTTTGTCCTGTTTCCCTACAACGGTAAATAAAAAGAAGATTTGGGTTGTACATTTGTTCTTTACATATTTTGTTTTTCTGGTTTACACACTTTGGGCCAGATCCAACAAAGAATGG
The DNA here is from genome assembly GCA_036419115.1 of Scarus forsteni. Classification (NCBI taxonomy): domain Eukaryota; kingdom Metazoa; phylum Chordata; class Actinopteri; order Labriformes; family Labridae; genus Scarus; species Scarus forsteni. Next base: position 10,388,611 of record JAZDUH010000040.1, on the reverse strand, counting down.
ATTGCTTCTGCTAATAGCACCATCACTTGCACAGATTTAGCTCACGCAATCTGCCCTGTTTTAGCGCCTTATCCTCAAAAGAATTTGCTCTAATCATATGACAGTGCTAACGTGCCCACGCAGTTAGGCAGCTGAGCGCACTTTGTGCCTCTGATTGCAAAATAAATGCAGAAAATACAACTCAAATTACCAAAAAGTGGTCAAGGGGGTCATAGGGGTTTTTAACAGACTGCATTTAGACAAATTATTCATGTTTACTTAAAAACAGTGGGATGAACATAGAGACGAACACAGTAGGCTATATTACTGTCATCCTCGATGTCATCCAGTAGCGCAAGGATCTTGCGACCTGGCAACCGCTATCTGCAAATGATTTCATCACCACTAAAATCAAAAATTGATACTCTCCTGTGATAAATCCTTTCTTGTGCGTGCCTGCCATCTCACCTGCCATGTTGCCTTCACCTGGCTACAATCACTTCTGCCATGATTACTGGAGAGTCCTGGCATGACAGCCCTGATATAGGCTCTGCTTCAAAGTTACCACCAACTCAGCGGAATTTGCACTCATCTAAAGTGAGAGAGAGAGGGAGAAGAGAAATTGTGCAGATTTACAGTTTTTCACAGTTCTTAACACACGTTTCTCAAACACTAACAAATTCCTTCAGATTGTACACACAAACCTGAAAACCTCACACACAAAATGCTAAACATGAAACTCCCTTTTCAAGATGACTCTTTGCCATCAAATCTCTGAACTGTTCACAAAATGGAACTTCTGTTCTTGTCTGGTACACACAGCCACATTCTCCAATGACACACACATACCAGTCAATTGATACACACAGCTCAGCATTTGCTGCACACTACCAAGCATTCACAGCACACTGAAGTGCAAAACTGAAAACACAATTATAGAAATGCAACACACAATGTGAATGGCAATGACTCATGAGAATTACCCATTTTTCCTTTTGGAAAATGTCTGTGTAGGCCCACTTCTTCAAACATAAAACATCTCACAAGTATGCAGCAAATCATTGTTTTATTTACAGTGTTTCAGTGCACAGGCATTTCTAAAGAAAATGCACGTAAAAAAAAAAAAAAAGTCAAAAGGTCCCCTCACTCTTACCCCTCTCCTTCTCTGGTTGTCGTTGTCCATCAGTGCTCATCAAATAAAGCAGAGGCTCAAGGCCCTTTTATGCTGCAGTTCTCCTGATTGAAAATTGCTCACCAGATCTGGGTGTTTAGAGATTTACATAATTGTGTGTTGTGGGTTGATGTTTTGAGATTTCAATTGGGGTGTGTGGGCAACAACTGACCATTGTGTGTACAGCTTTGACAACAAGGAGATGTGTAATTGACATCAGAGTGTAAAGAAAGAAAGTCAGAGTCTAATACAGATAAGGGAGTGTTCAGATGTGTCAAATTGGGCCGAGCAATTGGTACTTGAAGTGAGGGTTTTGCAAACTGTGCCAAATTATCGATTGTTGTGTGTTAAGAACCGTTAAAAACTGTACTACACGGTTCTCACTGGTGTTAAATAGCACCACTTTACTGCCTGTGGCGATTAGTGCTGGTCTTTGTGGATTAGGTGGTATTTTCAGTGAAGCTTATTTGCATAGGAAGGGAGCAATTTTGAGCTGAATTTATGAATATTCCCTTATTTACATGTATGCAAATTGGACTGGTGCAGCAAGGAGTGGCAGTGCAGTTTGTGTTCGGTTTGTGTGCATTTTACCCTTTGTGTATGCTTTGTGGATTGCACACAATTTTTTATGTTTTGCACAGGTTTAGCAGTCGCAAAAGCAGTGCAATCCTTTTGAGGATCTGGCCCCATATGTTTTTTTGCTAGTGCACACCTGCTGCCTTCACTGACTGTCTTGTTTAGCAGAATTTTAATCTCAGGAGGATATTTGGCTTGATCTTTTGTAAAATGTCTGCAGGTCATCTATCATTTTTGTTTGTCCTCTGATGGAGGAAACTAATTTGTAAAACACACTGATTACCCTTTTGTCTAATTTGAAAGTTCATTAATAATTAACTGATGTTTCAGGCTGTTCAATCCATCAAAAGTTATGGGCCAAATCCAAAGCTCCCATCTCCATAAAGGCTCAAGGCTATAATTACAAAGTTCAACAAATGATCCTTTCTTTCCTGAAATGAGCAGAGGAGAACCAGACGTCCATGCTGAAAAGGACATCTGGCTGTTGTTGCTCAGCAACATTTCTTCATCTGTCAAAAGGAGATGGAGAGAAGCAGGGCCAAGGTCAGCGAGGCCCCTAGCTGCTCACCCCATCAGCAACATGACAACGAATGTGAGCTGTAGATGAAATTCACTTCACACAAGAGCACACACCTGACACTGCTTCACAACAAGACAGAAGGAAATTAACAAGTCTGTCCTCTGATTTATTTGTGTTTCTTATCATTGATTTGTCACTTTTTCAGCCGCACAAAAGAACTGGACAATTTGAATGATCAGATAGACTCTCATTAATTTCCTCAGTTACATTTGGACTAATTTCTCATTTTAAATTTCTGTTTACAGCAGGGCATAATTTAATCATCCCAACACATGCAAGCATAAATCTTTATGCTGGAGTAAATCAGAATGATAAGAAGGAACAGGCCGGTTCTGTTTCAGCTGTACAACAGATCATCTTCACAGATAGAAGCTAAATGACCTGAAGCCCAGAGAAGCCCAATCCACATCCACCTGTAACTTTTCACACATGAGGACCAGAATCTAAAGCAGCTGAGGAAACACACACACACAGACACACACACACTCACACATGCCTCCATGTCATGGAGCAGATCTTTCTGAAACAGAAAACACTGTTTCAAACCCTGGCTTTTGCAACTTAAACTGACTCAGCTATTGAACCAACTCTGAAGGCTTATAGTAAACATCATTATCTACAATATGGAGATCAAAAAATAATTTTTAAGTTGCTTAATGTTTTTTTCGAGTTTTGCAAAAATCACGAGTTTTAATGACATTGGGATGCTCTTCTATTATTGGGGTTGAGGTTGAAGGAAGGCTTGCAACTTTATTTTTGCAGTATTAAGGCAGTTTTTCTCCAGTCAAGGCCTTGTGACAACATCAAAATGGATTTTTTTGAAGGATTTGTAAACATAAATAAGGGAGTTTCATCACGTGGCTTACAAGGGCAAACAGCCTACAACAGCCAGTGCAGTTTAATCAGAGGAAAACGGCTTCGGGAACATAAAAGTTTCAAGTACAGAACACAATCAAAGGTCAGAAAGATGGAATAAAAACAAATGCAGTAGCAGCAAATGTGCTGCAAGTCAGACACAAAACAAAGACCTCAGAAAACACCCCCAAGGGCAGAACCAAAGTACATTACTAAGTACAATAATGGAAGTGTTTCAGGCCTGTAGGTGTGTGTAGCATTGTCCAGTAAACATATACAGTGCCTGGCTAAAAAAAAAAAACCCTAAAAAAAACAAACAAAAAAAAAGGCACACACTAATATTTTGCTTGACCGCCTTCAGCTTTGATTCCAGCATGCATTCACTGTGTCATTGTTTTGATACGCTTCTGCAATGTCACAAGATTTATTTCCATCCAGTGTTGCATTAATTTGTCTCCAAGAGCTTGTATTGACAGGAGAGTCTGACCCCTATGCAGAGCTTTCTCCAGCACATCCCAAAGATTCTCAATGAGGTTAAGGTCTGGACTGTGTGAGGGCCAATCCATGTGTGATAATGATGTCTCATGCTACCTGAACCACTCTTTCACAGTTTGAGCTGAATCCAGGCATTGTCATCTTGGAATATGCCTGTGCCATTAGGGGAGAAAAAAATCCATTGATGGAACAACCTGATCATTCAGTGTATTCAGGTAGTCACCTATCCTCATTCTTTGGGCCATAATGTTGCTGAACCTCGACCTGACCAACTGCAGCAAACCCAGATCATAGCACTGCCCCCACAGGCTTGTACAGTAGGCACTAGGCATGATGGGTGCATCACTTCACCTGCCTCTCTTCTTACCCTGATGCTCCCATCACTCTGAAACAGGGTAAATTTAGACTCATCAGACTACATGACCTTCTTCCAGTCCTCCAGAGCCCAATCTTCATGCTACCCAGCAAAGTGAAGCCTTTGTTTCCAGTTAGCCTTACTGATAAGTTGTTTTCTTAAGGCTACACAGCTGTTCAATCCCAGTCCCTTGAGTTCCCTTGGCATTGTGCATGTGGAAATGCTCTTACTTTCACTATTAAGCATACCCCTGTATTCTGCTGTTGTTTTTCTTCAATTTGATTTGGCCAAACATTTAAGTGATCGCTGATCACGATCATTGTTTTTTGTTTTTTTTCCGACCACATTTTTTCCTTGATGATGAAGGTTCCCCACTATCCTTCCAGTTTTTAGTAATGCATTGGACAGTCGTTAACCCAATTTTAGTAGTTTCTACAATCTCCTTAGATGTTTTCTCTACTTGATGCATGCCAATGATTCGATGTGTCTTAAACAACATCTTTTCCACAACTACAGGATGTCTTTCAACATGGTTGTTTAAGGAATGAGAAGCTACTAATTGCATCAGCTGGGGTTAAATAACTTGTTGCCAGCTTAGAGATAATCGCCCATGCAGTAATTATCCAACAGGAGGTTCAAACATATTTGCTTAGGTGGCAACTTATTTTTTGTCCAGGCAGCATACTTTTATCCCCAACAACCAAATATTAACATATTTTACATTACCTCGCAAAGAGGTAACTTCAGTCCAAGTCCCGCCTGCCAATTTAAACACAGATGATCAGCTGTCCTCTCTCTGGTCTGTCTCTCTTTCACACTCTCCCTGCTACAGTGCCCTCTGCAGGCCTTGAGTGCTTCTGTTGTTGTACTTGTTTATGCTGCATATCTGCTCTGAGGTGTTTTCCAGGTTTGGTGTTTTAGCCCTGTTTCATGTCTAACTTGCAGAGTGTTTCCCATTGATGCATTTGTTGTTGATTCTTGCAGTGTGCTGTTTCATGTGCACTGCCCTTCTGTGTTTGTTATCCTTATGACCTTGGTTGTGTTTTTGTTCTTGAACATATTCTGTTCTTGAGGCTGGTTTCCTCTTCTTGAACTGCATCAGGCTGTTGTAGGCCATTTGCCCTCTTTGTCAACCTTAGTTTCAAAATTTTTTTTTGCTAATAACTCAAATAATTACTTTTAGAGGACTTTGATGACATTTTCAGGAAATATTGGTCCTGGAACAAGGGACAAGTGACCAGATTTTGGTGGTGATCTGAAACCAGAATTTCCAAAAAATGTTAAGGATTTTTTATTAGTGCTAGATAGGACAGTTTTCTATATTTTTTAATGGCTCACTGGACAATGCTGGAAATGCCTTTGTGGAGGTTTGTGCTCTCAGAGAAATTCTTTTTTTATTGTTACCTTCACCAAGGCAGTTATTTTCTTATTTCATTTCTAGTTGTTGGTTTGTCCTCGGGCAAGGTAACCAGAAAGGTTGTCAGAAAACAGCAGCAAGACTGGAAACACAAACTATCACATTCATTTATTAATTCCTTTATTTATCCATTAATTGTTGGTTTGTCTTCGAGCAAAATAACTCAAGAAGTTGTCAACAGATTTTGATGACATTTTCAATGAATGTTGGCAATGGCCCACTGAAGAAGTGATAACATGTTGGTAGTGATCATAATCTGGATGCAGATCCACATTTTTTTTATTTCACAGCAATTTTAGAGAAGGCAGTTTTCCCCATCCAAGAATATCAGAATTGCCTTTGTGGAGGTTTGTACTATTGAGTGCTTCTAGTTTTTATTGCAAGTAACAGGCTAGTTAAAAAAAAAACTCCTACTAAATCTCCTACAGTCACATTCATTTATTATTCCTTCATTTATCTGTTCATTAGAAACATTCAGGACATACACAGGGCATAACAATGGCTTAGGTTCTGATTTCCCCTTAAAATCCCTGTTCTTCTATGTAAGTGTCACTTTGGACAAAGAAAACAAAAATATATTTTGTGTTTTCATGCCTGTGTCACATCATCAGCGTACAGAATGTAAAAGGGAAGCACATGAACATTCATTTCCTGGCCAATGTTCCAGGTTTGTGTTCTAATGTTACATACACAAGAGTTTTTCATTTCTAACTGTTCAAGAGACGAGCTCATCCAGGGCAAATTGTCTCGAGCATCCTCCCCTCCCTCTTTAATCGAACCGCTGACATGTTCCATATAGGCAACACTCCTGTGAGAAATGTCCTGGGGTGTTAGAGAAACAAGCCATGATTACATGGCTCCTTTCATGCTTTGCTCCTTCCTTTTCTCTTCAATTTGATAGGGTGAGGTGATGAAAACATCAGCCTGCCAGTTTATTTTCACTTCTTCATTCAGGTTTTTTCCTTACTTCCTGCTTGTATGTTGTTTGTAGCTTTTGTCTCAGAGCTGTTTGTGTGAAAGCAACCTTACTGACAATAAGTTGAGAGAACCATGCCTTTTAACAGAAGAACAAAGAACCATTAAAAACTTGGGTCATTTTCTTGTTCTGCCCTATACTTTTCTGTATTCCACACCAAGACACAATATAATAGCCTTTGAATGTTGCTTTGTATCTAAGACCTGTAAACCAGAAGTGTCCAAACTATGGCCTGGGGGTCCACTTTTAATTGGCCTGCAACAAGTCCCAAAAAACAGAGGAAGTTTGTGAATATAAATTTTGGAACTGATTACAGCTTTCAAAAGCATAAATTAGCATAAAGCCTTCCCTCATTGCCTTCTCCATCTCAAGATCTGATTTACAAAAATTAATGCATGGGTCATCTTTGGCATAATTATGCAGCAGCCTGCACTGAAGAACAATATTAAACAACTCTAACTCCCTAGATATTTGTCTCTCCAGAATGTATCCAGGATGTACAAACTGGCAAAGCAGACAGAATAACATAGCAAGGACAATCAAACGTGTGCTTGAACATTTTGAAGTGTTGTTTCTATTTCATATCATCAAGTCCTATAGTACATTTGCTCAAAAACAATCAGCACTGGGATCCGAAGAGTTTTCTTGCACTGCTATTGGATATGGGGTTTAAACACTGCAGCTTTCCTGCTCCAGTGTGATTGAGTGTGCATAGTGAGGCTGCTGTTTACTTAGTTCTACTTTACAATGCTCCTCTCAACTCTTTAATTGAAGTCACCATACATTGGTTACAAAACTCCAGAAATTTTCAGGGAGGAAACTTTCAAATGGGTATTTGCAGAAATATGCAGGTTTTGGGGATAAATGGGGATGAACCTGGAAGTTGGCTCTTGACATGATTTTAAATATTGTGTGGGGAAAACATTTTTTCATAACCTTGACTAAAACAAACAGGTTTCATTTAAGTATGCCTAAGAATATCTGTTTTTTTTCTCAATAACATATACACAACACACTGTTTACTACAGGTCTATTGAGGTCATGCCCCCTACGTGCACTGTGTTCCTCCATCACATGAACAGATGATTCCTATCAAACCGTGGATTGTTCAATAAAACGTCTAAAACGTGATAAAGCTCTATGTACAAATAATGTTTTATAATTGTATTATTTTCCATGGATGTCTGCCAATGAAAAAACAAAGTTGTTACATTTATGTTACAGTTTGTTTTAATTACCCCCAGTTTCTAGGTAATCAACTTAAATTTGCATAATCTCCCAATATTCCTAAAATTACCATAGAAAGTTTAGATTGATTTCGGAGCTGCAGCTATGGATTCTTTTTGTAATCGATTACTCTATCAAATTTTTATCGATTAATCGAGTAATTGGATAACAGTTACATTGCGCTCACTGCTATTTTTTTTTTTTTTTTTTTACATTGAATCACTACATATTATTATTATTAGCAACACACAAAACAGAAAAGCCAGGTCACTTAAATTAACAACTTTTTTTTCTTTTTTTGAACATTCTGAGCATAAACAGGATCTCAAAATCAAAATCTAAACTTTTATTTTTACTCTGGGCCATATCTTGCTTTTTTCAGTATTTTTTTTTAAGTTTGGTTATTTTTATTTTATTTGTAATCATGCTTGTCTATTTTTGCTAAATTATTGCCTTTACTACTGTACCATATTGATGGCCTTATTTTTCTTACTTTATTTCTTGGACCAAATAATCTCATACTTAGATACTAAGATAATTTAACTAGCTAACGTACATTTCTATAACATATGAAAACATTCCCTACATCTGCTTCCTCTACTCACTGTCAGTGTTTCTACTCTCTGCAATCAAATTAAAGGTAAAGTTATTGGATGTGAAAAGTATGTGAACAAAATACACATGATTCTGGGCAAGTAGCCTCCTCATTGATTTACATTCTGAACCAGCCTTTACATGGAGCCATAATCAAAGTAGGTTATTTACTAGCCCATATCTCAGTTATTGATCACATTAGCTGCTTCTGTTGATGTATCATGAGTGTCATCCTGTTGAGTCGCTCTGAGGACTTGACGCACAGACCGGATGTTTACTGTTGACGTGCTGCAGCAGTGACGACGTGCTATCATGCTAAGCTACGTGCTAAGCTAACTCAATTTGTCATCAGACACACTGCACTGTGTTTTCTTTTCGTCCCTTCTTGTAGTGACCACACACTTGGGACACTCTGCCATTTCTTCTGCGGACACTTTCCTTTTTGTCCCTCTCTTTTCTCTTCCTTCATGATTTTACAAGCCGCGCAGCAGCGGAGGTAGCAGGCGCGTTGTGCCACAGAAATGATCGTTCGTGTCAAACGCCATGCACTGTATAGTAGTCCAGATATATATTTTATATGTATAATTATATATTAAACGAGGCTTCGAGGCACACAATTTGCCTCGAAGATATTTTGTAATTGAATAATCATGATTATTCAAGGGATTGTCTCAGCTCTAATTGATATGTCTTTAAACATTTCACTTGCTTAACTTCCAATGGAAAGTTTGGGAAATTTACCAGAAATGTACCTTTTTGATATGCTTATTAACACCCAGCAGGGCAAACTCCCTGTTGTGAGGAGAAGGTGTAAACAACCACAATCACTGAATTACCCAACCAGTTTACCCAGATATTATCCTGGTAATATCAATGTCTCAAACATCAAAAGGGTTCTGCTGGGGTGCTGGTTTGGTGGAGTGGTTAGCAACCAGGCACCCCATGTATTTGCTTCTGCCGGTCCAGGTTCGAATCCCACCTGTGACCAGTTTGCAGAGTGTCTTCCCCTACTCTCTCACCCCCTTTCACAAGCCTATCCACTGTCTCTCTCCTATCAATAAAGGCACAAAATGCCCCAAAAAATACATTTTAAAAAAAGGGTTCTGCTGTTCACTGATCATTTTCTCTTTTTTGGACCCATCTCCCTTAAACCCAGAGATGGTTTTGTATGAAAATCCCAGTAGATCAGCAATTTCTGAAACAATCAGACCAGCCTGTCTAACAAAAACACAATGCCCTGAATAAAGTCACCTTAATCACCTCCCTTCCTCATTATGATGCTCAGATTAACATTGACAATGTCTATGTTCCTAAATGCATGAAGGTGCTGACAGGATTTCCTGATTTGCTATTTGCATCTACCAACAGGAGAAAAGATGTGCCAAACTCTGTTTGTGAACCAAAGTTCTTTATTACAAATAAGGAAACAGATACAATCCTCCAGCTGTCCTGTCAGACCACTTGTTATGTTATGGAGCAAAACTGCTTTGGTAATTCAAAAGCCCATAATAAAGTCGTTGTTTGACTGAACTTACTCAGTGTTAGTTCAATAGCACTAAGAAAGAATCATGCCTACAGCAACATAAAAATCAGATAAATCACTGTTCTTGTTTCCTGTTACTTGAAGACATGTATCCAGGAGCTCAATAACTCATCCTAATACAATGATTGTGTGCTGGTGTGAGACTCTCTGAAGTCAAGCGTAGATTGTTTATCTCCAACAAGGGATGCTTTTGTAAGTGTTTCTTTTAGTTTCCTGGTCTAAACAACTTTAACACAACAATTTCCATCCAGTGTTTCCACCTGAATTGGCTTGAGTTGTGCTGACGAATGCTCCCAGGGCTCCAGAATAATGAATATTGACAGACTTAGTTGGAGGGAAATGTCAGATGTGAGACTTCTCACCTCTCCTCTTGTGCGTACACATTATGATCCAGCCTGCCTGACATTCAGCAAAGTTTAACCAGTTTATTACTGGAAAACAAGCTGGGGATATGTTCACTTTATTGATCCAACTACAATAAAATACAAAATGCATCACCTGTGTGTTTCAAATAGCTACCAAAATAGCTTTTTCTTTGTGCCTTTCTTTTAAGTAACCACTGAACCAAGTTCCTGCCTTCGATTCACTTGCTAGTCACATAGCTCCAATTGTTTAGTTCTTCAACACCAGAGACAGTAGAGGCCTGAGGCATGATGTTTTTCAATTTTCATTCATTTGAGGTATGGCTATAAAATAATGAGAATGCGCTTATGAGGATAAAACCACAAGGTTGACAGTCACACTGAGTTTTAAAGTTTGGGCAATGAACCACGATTGCTTTAAGTTTCCAATATGTGACATTATTACTTAACTGCTAGCTACTGGTTGAAGAGCTTGTGTTGCTAAGGCATTGGGGAGTCTATATCTCAAAAGTGCTGTCCCACATTCAGGAGCCAAAAACTAGTTTATAACATAGAAATTTTATCCCTATTAAAGTACTAAAAAACTGTACTAAACTCACTTGAGAGAGAGAGTTACCTCCGCCAAGGAGGTTATGTTTTCGGGAGAGTTTGTCCGTCCATCCGTCCGTCCGTCTGTCCGTCTGACCTTGAACAAAATAACTCAAAAAGTAATGGATGGATTTGGATGAAATTTTCAGGAAATGTTCAGCATGGGAAAAGGAAGAACTGATTCGATTTTGGTGTTGATCGGGATCAGCGTCTGGCCGCCATGGCGAAAAATGTGATTTCTGTGAATAACTACTGAACTAAAATAGATATCATTATGAATCCAGTTGCTAATGGTATGTTTTCATGGTCAAGGAATCTAAATATTTACATGAAATAAAGGTAGGAGTAATATTTATGGTCAAAATGACAATATGGCTGAGGACTGTGGCGCTGGCGGAGGTCTGCGCTCTCCGAGTGCTTTTCTAGTTTAAGCTTACTTCCAATCAGTGGTTTGCTTAAAATTAGGACACAATATATACAGGAACTGGCTGGAACTGGGGGATGAAATAAACTGCTATAAGCAGCGTTAGTCTTAGTAATTATAATTGCATTAAATCTATCAGCAGAGAAATTGACAGATAAAGTGCTACTCTATAATGATCTATGAATCTCATACAGGGGCAGGACTAGATAAGCTTTTTTGCTTCTTTCTGTTCCTTCTCAAACTGGTTGCTGTGCATGTGTTTGTACTCACATGCTTTATTTGTTAATATACTATAGCAGTACAGTTTGGTTTACATATTACTTGTTGGATTTGGTTGTTGTTTATTTCTTTATTTCCTTTTGTTTTCTGTTTTTTTAAGTTTGAGATAAATAAATAAAATAAATAAACAAATAAATACAGCCAGTTTCTATGCCATGTAATGTTATGGGGCCCTTTTTAACATTTAAGAGAAAATCGCTCCCAAAAGTGGCTCAAATGACTAAAAATGTATGGGGAGAATAAATGCAAATATGGAAATAACTTTTTTTTGTTTGTTTCTATTTCTACTTACATTTTTTCTCTTATAGTGAAGGCTTGCATACAACTTACAATGCATCAATATATCATATTTTGTTGTCAGGGTCTGTCTGTTTGCTTGTTTGTTTGTTTGTCTTTTTGTCTGTCTGTTAGCGAGATTACAAAAATAATGACTGGATGGATTTACATGTAAATTTTCCCAGAGGTGTAGATTGGTCTAAGAAATAATCCAATGCATTTTGGTGGTGATCCACATATTTGTCTGGATGCAAAAACTTTCTGAAGTTTGCAAAAAATCCTATAAATTAACACTGGGCTGTATTAAAAAAAAAAAAAAATCATATATCTGACATCCCTTGATGGAATCACTTATAAGTGTACAGGATAATATATGGATCTCTCTCTCTCCCTACACACACACACACATATCTATCTATCTATCTATCTATCTATCTATCTATCTATCTATCTATCTATCTATCTATCTATCTATCTATCTATCTATCTATCTATCTATCTATCTATCTATCTATCTATCCTCCCCAAACAAACTTGGAATTTCATAAAGGCAAATCCCATTGATTTCTTATTGGCTGCCGTCGGGGTTCAACCCCCTTTACATCTTAATGGTATGCAGTTTTTTTTTGTAAACTCACATCAATATGTCTGAGTGATTTTTAGGTTTGTCATGTTTTTCTCTTTAGGTAAATTTTCTGGCACTATTTCAAGCAATGTGTAACATTATGAATTGTCTGGTACACATTGAGGCCTATGCCATGCACCTCACACCTCCCCACTTACAAAAACCCAAACTACCCTTCTAAGGTATAACATGCATTATGCAAAAAAAAAAAAAAAATCCAGGTGGACTGAAAGCAGTAAAAATGGCCTGTGGCTCTAAGAGTTAGCAGTGAGAGATACAGCAGTTTTTCCACAGTAACCCACTTGACAATGTTGGAAATACCTTAGTTGATAATTGTGCTCTTCTAGTTTCTGAGAGTTTTTTCTAAGGTTGAGAAGTTTGTTTCTGAGGTTGAACACATGGCAGAAGTTTTTCAAGAGGCCTGATGCTTTTGCATAAGTCTGGACCCTGAGACACTAGGATATCCTAATTTGTACACCATGCACTGAGGTTTCTGATGCTCAGGAATGACACACAGCAGCCAACGGCCAGAACTGATCTTGGGCTGCATGTACCCGAGGACAACAGCCTCTGTGCACAGCACACCAATATCACCCCATGGTTATGGGCAAAATTAAAAATTTACACAATCTGAAATCATCTCAGCCCAACTCTCATTTAGAGGATGGTGAATTAACTGACAAGCATGTAAATTGCTGCTAAAAACTATGAGAGTTATGAAGAACTGCTGGAGCGGATGGCTAGAGTATGTGCTAGTGGAAGAATGTTTTTCATAACAGTCAGACTCTTTGATCATGCAAATTTGTTGGCATTCTGCTGATGGCGGAAGCATCACTTATTCCTACTTGTCAAAATGAACATTTAAGTGTCCAGCACTCTAAAGGTAATAGCGCTGGAAGGCAGAGACTGGAAAGTAAATAGGGTCCATGAAGCCAGCATCAATTCATTTCTGCAGCTGCCCTCTGATGAGGCTTTTACTCAGATAACTCCTCTGACCAGCCACTTCAGACCTGCATTCAGACCCGCATTCAGATCTTTTATTATTTACCTGATCATGCCACCATCTTGAAAGAGGTTATGCAGTTGAAATTTAAGTTCAAGTTTCCTAAGCACACATTTGACGCATCTAAAGTCACCTTCAGGCCACGGTCTGTCACAAAATGTCAAAAATGTTATGGCATATTGTCTATGATTTAATATTACATGACATCTATTGTGAAAAATCGACATAACTCTAAAAAGTGATGGGACTTGTTTCTGTAATTGAGACCAAGAAAAATTGTAAGCTTTTACAGAAACATACTGATTGAGCTCTCTTTGTGAGTTGTCATCCAATGCAAGCCCAGAACATTAAAATTAGATATCAACTGAATTTCTTGACTACTGTTGGTGACAATGTCATTTTTGCTCAACCTAAAAATGTAAAGAATATAAGCTTTGTTTTATTTTTATTTAGAATCAGTTGACCCTAATGAACATGATCTTGAACTGATCTATTTGCATGCTGAAATTTTCAAAAGTGTGTGCAGATAAAAGCACAGTGCAAGAAATAATATAATCAGTGTAAAAACAGAGTCATTGGAGCCACCTATATTTTCCTCACTTTCTTTGACTGGGTCTTGGCTGGTTCGAAACAGGGAAATGCTTGGACTTTCACATCCTTGCAGCCTTGATAAGATGATGTGATAAACATATAGTGAATGGTTAATGCCCCCAAAGAGCCTCATTCTGAGTCCAGATGTAACCTTTACACTTTACACCAGGAGGTGCAGTGATTATGAAGTGGTTGTGATCACTGCATCTCTTTCTACCATACATCACATACACATGTACTAAAATACCTACCTTCTTTAAAAACAATATTTTATTTGGCAAAACTTTTTTTCAGTTATGAAAAGTGTTGATGGTTATGTCAATAGAATGCAGACACATCCCTAGAGAGGTTTGGGGTACTCCCAGTGGTTGGGAGTTGGCTGGTAATTTGCTGGAATTTGGCTGGCTTTTGTCTGGAAGGTGAAAATGGAAGAGGCTGTAGCTGTGTTTCCAAAAAATAAAAAAATAAAGAAAACTGAACTGCCTTGGTTCTACCTGTGCATGGTCTTATAACCTGGAGGCCTTTTGGGGATAACAAGATACAGTGATCAGTGTTGTCAAAGGCTAAGTCATTACAAATAACAAGACAACTTTGTTTACAATCCCAAGCTTCAAGAACATCATTAATCTGTCAGAGCAGCTGATGTGGCACTGTGATTCCCTCTGAAACCTTGGTTGCAGACCACAGAGAGTTAGTAGCCTAAAGGTCCATCCCAGTTCTATCCCTTAGCCCAGGGGTGTCCAAATTTTTTGCCACGAGGGCCAGATTTGGTAAGGTGAAAATGTGGGGGGGGCCGACCTTTCAGCTTTTGTCTCTAATTGACTCTTAATATCTAATGAAACATCTTCATTTCTCTGTACCACAATGTTACAAGTCAGGCAAACATTGGCAAGAACTAAACTTTCTAAAAACTTTCTAAACTATTTTCAGCACACAGTCTTTAATAAATTCACCCTCAGTGAAAGGTTTGCAGTGCTTGACAATCAGCGTTACCACCTCGTAGCTCACCCTTCTGTCATTTTCATTTGACTTACGGGCTCTTATGAAAAAGTATAGTATTTCGGCGAAAAAATACTCCAATTTCCACTTGTTCTGGAATCGGCGGCACTCTCTGTCAACTTTTCTCTTTTTAGCTACAGTTGCCATGTTTGAAATGGGATGGGCTGAAATGATGACAAAAGATCGGGTGTCAAGTGGCACAAGGATGTGGCCGCAGCGCTACTGCCATCTTCTGGTGAAATGTAAAATAGGCTTTTTGTACACAAGTATTTTATATACCAGTCAACGGTGCAAGTGGGCCGCATACAATTGATTTTATAACAGAGACTGCGGACCAGTGAAAATTTGAACATGGGCCGCAATTGGCCCCCGGGCATGCCTGCCTTAGCCCTTGTCTTACCTCTTACCCCTTGGTTTTGTGCGTTCACATCTAGTGAAGGGGTGCCTCGATTTTCCCAAGGGCTTAGGGAAAGGGCTAAGACGAGGGCTATGCAGCCACTGAAATGAAGACAGACCAGGACTTCAAACGAAAGGAAGTGTATGAGAATTTCTCAAAATACACCACATTAGCTGACAGGCAGTAGAGCGGAGACTGAAGGTAGCGCATAATTATGAGTAATTGTTTGATCATCAAGTGACTATTAGTCATATTTTTAATAGTTTGTCGTATTTTAATATTTCTCATTATAACGAGCTAGCTTTCGCAGCTGTACCTAGAGGTATTGTCGCATCTGCCTACAACACAGCGAGCAACTCCAGGTGATGACGTAATGGGAATCTAGTGGCGACTTGTTTCTCAGGTTGTGTTTTCACTCCTTCAACCTTGGTCCTCAAAAGAGAAAGCTAAGGGGAAGGGGTAGATGAAGGGGTAAAACAAAGAGGAAGAGCTAAAGGATACAATTGGGATTCACCCTGAGTCTTGCCACTAAGCCAATTTTTCAATCACTCTGGAGAATTTAGTTTGTAGATCAGTCTGCAGTTGTTTGAGACAGTCAGATCCTCTGTGTCAAACAGGAGTACTGCAAAGGCTGGTTTCCAATCTCAGGAGATTTCATTTAAACTCTGATTTTTTTTTTTTTTTACATGATTTGGGTTGTGAAACATGCACATCACTTTCCTTCACTGAAAAGTTTAAGAAAGGAAAATTACAACTGACAGAGTATGGTAATTAAACTTCCCCACCTTCCAGTCATTACTGTTGGTAGCACTGAGTTTTTTTTCTGCCTTCTCTCTTTTGACCTTGGCTACTTTTAATCTCTCACAAAATGTGTCAAAGCTGACCCTGATTTAACATGCAGTGACCATTTGATGTCACACAAAAAGCCTTTCTCAGCTCTTCCTTTGTCAGATCAATCATGTTGTGTGAGGGCAGTGAGGATTTATTGGCTCTTTGACTAAAAGGTCAGGCCTAAGAGGTTTAGGATTGAACTGTTGCCAGAGGACATACCTCACTCATAAAAGCATCATCGACACAGCGCTTAACATTGAATTACTACAGCTAAAAGGATAATAGAGATTGTGATAATTTACCTCAAACTTCTACCAGTGGGGGCCCAACTGTGGCCCTCAGTCCTCTTTCACTTGGCCCTCAACCAGATCCAAAATAGTAAAACCTGGGTCCATTATAAAGCTTGTGTCTGACTAATGATGGAGAAAGACAGGTTTACTACAGAATAGGTGGCACAGTAGATAGAATATTTTTCTTGTTTGAACTCTGTGTTGGTCTGGGGCCTTTCTGTGTTGGGTGAGCATCTTCTCGCTGTGCACGTGTGGGTAACAGTGGCGGCTGCTGGTCAGTCAAGGAGGGGAAGCTCACTTTTTTTCTGGCCTACATCATAAATTTTTTGATTTATTTAAATGTAAATTCTACCCTCCTTTCCTTTTCAAGAAAATGATCTGTGACCCTGGCGTACCAACTAGGTGTCTTTTCCAGGGATTTTACCAGTGTTCTCTCAATGGCCAGCAGAGCTAGACTGCTTAAACGGCCTTGGCCCATTGTGTTGTGGGAGTAAGACTTGAGCCGCTTTAGACAGGAGAAGCTCCTCTCCAGAACAACTGAATGTAAAACTTAGAAGATGCTCCGATGGAGGATTAGATCTCAGACAGATCATCCAATCATCATGCAGAAGCCGAGCGTCCAGGCCAGCCCACTGCCTCAAAGGCCTCCAGAGACGCTGAGCGTCCGATGGGCGGGACAAAGCCCAGCGTTTATCCAATGACTGTCCAGTTTCCACAGTGGAACAACCCACTCTACGCTTCCCCATCAAAGTCAGAAGATGCCCAGCATCCGGCTGTGTTAAAGTGCTGAGACACTGCGGGGATGAATGAGAAGGAAATCCCGCCAGTTACCTGTGATAAGTAGCTGATTCTGAACAAAAGATGAAGGTATTCTAGCGCATATTTAGTCAATGAAATGTACACACACCAGTACATATCACCACTTTTTTGGGAACATTTTAGGGGAAGCTGAGCTTCCCTTGCAGTCTTAGAGCGATCGCCACTGGTGGGTACTCTCTGGGTACTCTGGCCTCCTCCAACACACTCATTAGGTTAAATGTCAGCTCCAAATTGTCTTTGGGAGAGTAAAAGTGAACGGTTGTCTGGCTCTCTATGTGACCCTGTGATTGCCTGGGGATGTGTTTAAGGAGTACTCTGCCTCTTGTCCAATATCAGCTGGGATAGGCTCCTGCTCATTCTAATCGGGAAAGAGATAAGCATTATAGATAATAGCTTCACTTTCCTCTGCATTGTCTGATTTATAGAGAATATTGTGCCAGTCATCTTAAAGCACCTATCAAGCTCTTAGTAAGTTGGTCAGCTTTGTGCAGTTTGCTATTGCTTTGAGTCTAGAATGAGATACCAGCCTTTCCTCGCTGCTGCTATGAGGGTCATTCTCATCCTGATCACAACCCCATTCAGGTAGCCTGGGATACCCTGGACCCTCTGAAATCTGACTGCCCAAAATCATTTACATAGACTGGCTGTTTCCCTGGCTCTTATGTCTTTTTATGTGTCCCTCGATAAAAGTTTAGACATCGCTGCTCTGAACCCTTTGAACACAGCACCCAAAGATTAAAACATGCCATATAATGAAGGTGAAGCAATGCACTGTAGAAACAATCAAAGAAGTCTTCGTGATCCCAGGAGTTTATTTTCTGATCTGTGTATTGGATTTGCAGCTGCCAGGATTGTAATATTGTCTGAAAACTACATTTTGGTCGACTTAATAATAAATAAATGGAGTTGAGGTGGTCCTGAAAAGACATGAATATCTTCATTGTGTGAGCTTGCAGTAGCAACGTCCTTGCCCTCATGGTTCATTACTACATATGTCACACTCAATAAATAATTGTACAGGACGATTATCCAATCATCTCACCAGATATGTCTTTACAAGGTTCTACACATCCCGAAGTCTTTCTGTAAAGCTGTTTCATAGATGGACTTGTGAAACATATTCTTAAATTATTGAACTGTCTATTGTTGTGAAAGATCATCACTCCATTCAATTGGGAAACCAAATGAGGGCTAACATTTGACCAGCTGTCACTGGCAGACAGTGTCAAGGCTGTATTTGTGTGGCACAAGCTCATGCCAGCTCTGGCTCACAGCACAATGGATTTCAGCCCATGAGTGCATTTATGACCTTGTCTCCCTGCTGCCACGGCCTTGTCTCTTTTAATAAATATTACTGCAATACAGATTTTGAATAGAGAGTTTGGAGAGAACCACCATAATTCTCTCTTCAAGTTCATCTGATATCTTCAGAACAAAGGTAAGTGCAGTTTCTCCACAAAACTAAGCTTTATTTCAAAGCACAAATGTGAAGAGTAAAATTGAACTGCTCCTGTCTTGTCTGTAGCACATTTCACCACTGTTGCCTTACGTATCTGTTGAAACAGGGTAATGTGACTATTCCTCATTCTCAAGCCTGTTTTAGCTGAGAGACATCAGGCCTGTGATTAAATGGGCGAGTCTCCAAATACTGAGATCTGATCCATGAAACACGTTGGAGGTGCACAGCTCTCAGTCTGAAGGCTCTAATGTCGAAGTTTGTTTAACCTACTTAATACGGAGGTCAGACTACGTGATTTTTTTCATTGGTAATGAAGGTCTGTATGTCAGAATAGGTGACAGCAGACAAGCTGAAGTAGGAGGGAAGAGAGGGCGGCAATCAGACACACTTTATTTAGAGGATGATGCTTTGGTTTATCTCCAAACCTTATGCTGAATGTTAAGTAATTTGCTGACAGAAGCAGTTACCCACCTTGAATCTGCTGTTTCACTCCATCACTTTTTCTTTGATAGTCTTGCAGTCATGTGAAGTCCTTGACTGACCTGTTGTTGTTGGTCATTGTGACACACGTTACGAGACATGTAGTTTTTAAGGCTAACAGGTCTTAACTCTCCAACTGTTGGCTTTGGTCATAATGAGGCATCGATCCTGTGATCCGACCCTGAATAACGTTGTGCCCTCTAGTCTAGGTCTTGCTTGTGTTATCATTGTGTTGTACAAAAGTACTTACTCTTGGGTGTAATGCCTAAGTTACACATTCCCGTTTCTCATGGCGATTGTGCACAACTGGACACAATAGACGAGGCTGGTGTGATCGCTATGATACGGGATGAAATGACTGTCTCACCCCTGGACACACCCCATAAATACACCGTCAGTAGCGCTTCTACAGCGCTTCGGGGGCGTTCGTCCTGCTCAAGTTAGGTTAATACAGCGATATGACGAGGATTCCTTGAATTTTCATCCTGTTGACACAGCGTCAGCCCCGAGCTCAGTTCACGTCACGTAAGCCCCGACTGAGCCCCGTCGCTTGCGCCGTCTTGAACGGGACACAGTCAGGGCATAAACGGATACATCCTTGTCAGTCGTCCTCATAAAGCTTTCAGGATTGAGCCTCAATCACCTCGACTGAGCTCTGTAAATGCCACGCTAATACCGTTCGCATTAGGACTGCATTAGGCTTCCATCCCGCTATACCGAGTGCGGCGATTCTCCACAACAGTTTTGAACAGTTCAAAACTGTCGGGACCCTTCCAAGTTCCCCGCCGTTCATCCATGACTATACAAGGATGATCCAGACCAAGTAGCGCATGCACCACGAACAAAGCACGTTTTATCAGGATTATGACAATCGTGCACAATCGCCATGAGAAACGGGAATGTGTGACTGGGGCTTAAGTTGCTTTGGACAAACTCCTTTCCTAAAGTGTGACACTGTTAACATGTTAGCATAAATGAAAACATGCAGGCATCACAGCTATTTCCAGAATTATCCAATGTAAAATGGTAGTGTTTACATGTGGTCTGGGTGTGTTGGAGCAACAGTACCTCAGCAATGTTGTTCAGATGATGTACAAAGTAATTCTTTCAGCTGTGTAAAATTGGGACTGAGAAATTTGTCTATGACTGATAATACGTGTTTATTTTTCTGGTTTAGTTGAAAGGACAACTTCAGTACCAGAAGTAAGTGTCACAAGCAGAAATAAGAGCAAGGGAGGAAGTTATTGTGAAGTACAATAGATTGTCAATGAAACAAGAGCTCAACTTGACCTGAGTGATTGAGTCTTTTCATTCAGATATTT
Organism: Scarus forsteni; assembly: GCA_036419115.1. Lineage (NCBI taxonomy): Eukaryota > Metazoa > Chordata > Actinopteri > Labriformes > Labridae > Scarus > Scarus forsteni. The sequence continues at coordinate 10,368,098 of JAZDUH010000040.1, read as the reverse complement.
GAAAAGACGCAGGGTTATCATTTTTCATTCCCTGCACCCGAGCATGTTAAACAGTCTGACTATAAATTATTTCAGCTGTAATGATGTCACAAGACTCATTAATGAAGCATTATTCACGCAGTTGCAACAAAAAAGGTCACATCACACTGTATGCTTTATCTTTTTGTCTTGTGTGCTCTGCTACCTCGTTCAATGCAATCTCTTTTCTTTTTTTATGTTTTTTACCTTTCCGTCTCCTGGGTCCAGCCAAGCACAGAATGTTCCAACATTTTTAGATTTCTTTTCACAGCTCTGATGCTGTTTGTTTCACTGGGACACTTTAACTGACACTAAAAAGCCTGAGTGTGCCCTCAGTGATCACTCTGCCACATTATAGTAGCAGCGCTATATAAACTAATGGATGTTTGAATCAGACTGTAGCAAAAGCAGACAACAGTGAAATCTCTTATTAAATCCATATACTTGGGCAAAGACTCACCCTCTTCAGGTTGTGTAAATTGTTGATGACTTATTTTTAGGACATTATTTTACATTTCTTGTCAATATGATTTAGGCTTTTCATTTCAAATGTATTAACTGTTAACACACAATTACAGTATAAATATGCCAATGAAAAGTGAAAGGATGCATTTTAATTTAAGTGCAATTCACAATCTATAGAGCTTGACTGGCATGTATGTTGGGCAGTATGCCAAAGCATGAAATTAAAAATAAAAATGAATAAATACAGGAAAGAAGGCTTTATTTTGAACACATAATTTATACAAAAGCAAAATAATAATATATGTTTTTAAAAATTCAAATAATTTTGATTAACATGCCTGAAAAGTGTTAGGAAGAGGCATACGTTTATTTAACCCTACCTCTTCTTCAGAGCTTGGAAATTAATTCAATCCGTCTGATGAACTTCTTTTTCTACACATATTCACAAACATGACGACAAAGTTATATGAAAATATCTAGAGGTTGTAATCCCCTTCTTTCTCCCTGTACCATATATATGTTTGTACTGCTCTTCATATATATATATATATATGTTTATATATATATCTGTAGACAAACGTGGACAAAAATGTTGGTACCCTTCCATTAAAGACAGAAAAACCCACATGGTCACTGAAATAAGCTGAAACTGACAAAAGTAATAATAAATAAAAATTTACTGAGAATCAACTAATGAAAATCAGACTTTGCTTTTGAATTGTAGTCCAAGAGAATTATTTTAAAAAACAAACTAATGAAACTGGCCTGGACAAAAATGATGGTACCCTTAACTTAGTGTGTTGTTGCAGAACCTTTTGAGTCAGTCACTCTAATCAGGTGATTTCTGTAACTCTCAGTGAGACTTCTGCACCTGTCCAGGTATTTTGGCCCACTCCTCATGAGCTAACTGCTCCAGCTGTCTCAGGTTTGAAGGCTGTCTTCTCTGACTGCATGTTTCAGCTCCTTTCACAAATGTTCAACAGGATTTGGATCAGGGATCATAGAAGGCCACTTCAGAAAAGTCCAGTGTTTTGTTCTGAGTCATTCTTGGGTGTTTTTAGCTGTGTGTTTTGGGTCATTATCCTGATGGAGGACCCATGACCTGTGACTGAGACCAAGCTTTCTAACACTGGGCAGCACATTTCACTCCAGAATGTCTTGATAGTCTTCAGATTTCATTGTACCTGCACAGATTCAAGACACCCTGTGTCAGATGCAGCAAAGCAGCCCCAGAACATAACTTGGCCTCCTCCATGTTTCACAGTAGGTACAGTGCTCTTTTCTTTTTCATTTACATGTCGATGAACGTAGAGCTGATGTGACTTACCAAAAAGCTCCAGTTTTGTCTCATCTGTCCAAAGGACATTCTCCCAAAAGCTTTGTGGCTTGTCAATATGCATTTTGGAAAATTCCAGTCTCACTTTTTTATGATATGCTTTAAACAGTGATGTCCTCCATTAAGTCCACTTTGGCTCAAACAGTGATGGATGGTGTGATCTGACACTGATGAACCTTGACCTTGGAGTTCTCCTCTAATCTCTTTGAAGTTGTTCTGGGCTCTTTGGTTTCCATTCGTATTCTCCGTCTCTTCAGTTTGTCATCAGTTTTCCTCCTGCAGTCACGTGCAGGGAGTTTGGCTACAGTCCTGTGGACCTTAAACTTCTGAATAATCTGTGCAGCTGTAGTCACAGGAACATCATGCTGCTTGGAGATGGTCTAATAGCCTTTACCTATAACATGCTTGTCTATAATTTTCTTTCTAATCTCCTGAGACAGCTCTCTCCTTAGCTTTCTGTGGTTCATGTTCAGTGTGGTACACACCATGATACCAAACAACACACTTTTCAGTCTTTAAATAGGCAGACTGACTGATTACAAGCTTGAAGACACCTGTGATGATAATTACAGGGCACACCTTAGTTTAACATGTCCCTATGGTCACACCATTTTCAATCCTTTGTAGGGGTACCATCATTTTTGTCCAAGCCAGTTTCATTATTTTGTTTTTAAAAAAATTTCTGCTGAACCAAAATTTAAAATCAATGTCTGATTTTCAGTAATTTTTTATTTATTAATACTTTTGTGATTTTTAAGTTATTTCAGTGACCATGTGGGTTTTTCTTTCATTAAATGAAGGGTACCAACAATTTTGTCCACATGTGTATATATATACATATATATATACACACACACATAAATGTATGTGCGTGTGTATGTGTGTATAAATATATTTACAATACAAGGGAAATACTCTGTTATTTTGTTTGTTCAAAATAATAGTATTGTGATAGTAAAGTTTGAAAAATTGACATAAAAACATTTAATAATTAAGAAAAAGATTACTTAAAAATGTAAAGAAATGTTAATGTAATTCTTTACATCTCATGCTCACTTTAGTATCATAGCTAGTTGAGAGTTTTCAAAGCAGAGAAAGAAGCAAATATACAAAACTTACTCCAGAGCTCACTTAAAGGAATACTATACCCAAACAACGATTTGGCCTCATTTTCTACTCACCCTCATGCTCAACAACACTGTGGAGTAGTTTTGGAACATCTAGGATGCAGCCGGAGATCTGGGGGAATCCTCGCTGTCCACTGACATTGATATCATGACTTCGGTACGAGTCCGAACGAACAGTGTCCTTAAAAGTCCACAAATAGTCGGCAATATTCTATGGAATCACAGGAGTGCCAATATTAAAAGGAAATACATGTGGATATAACAACAGAATCAATAAAAGAAGTTTGGAAATAAAAACGGAATCAATAAAAGAAGTTTGGAAATAAAAACAGAATCAGTAAAAGAGAATCAATAAAATAAATGTGGAAACAAAACAAGAATCAATAAAAGACATTTGTAAATAAAAACAGAATTAATTAAAGAAATTTGTAAATAAAAAGAGAATCAATAAAAGAATCAATAATAAAAAATATATACAAACGCAGTCATATCATTGCTTTTGCTTATTCCATTTTGACATTGTCTTTTCCATTTGCCTATTGTCATTGCTTTTACCAGATGGCTCAAGCTGTCAATCAAATGACTGTGGGCGGGTCTTTCTGTCCAGGATAACTAGTAGATACCTGATCGGACGATTCCTGCTTGATAGTTAGTGTGTCTCAAATCGCATACTTCCATACCAGTGGCGGCTGGCCAATAGAGGGCGCTAGGGCGCAGCCCCCCCAGTGGAGAGTGTGATATTAAATGTATTTACTTTATTTTGAAGAAATGAATATTACCAAAAATTACTTATCTAAATATGTAATATAACATAAATATAACATAAATATATATCCATTAAGATATAAAGTAATTAATTTTCATTAATGTAGAACAAAAGTAAGCCTTCTCGTCTCTGTCTCCGTGTCTCAGGGGCGCTGAAAATATCGCCCCTGAGACAGTGACGACTAGCCAATAAGGGAATGTTACTAGGGCAAGATAAGCGCCTATCAACGTGAATTTGGCCAATCAGCGTGGTTGAAAATAATCTCCGAAGGGCGATTCTTATTTCGCCCCTCGGGTGTATTCGGCTTGTGTCGGCCATGCCCGGAGTGACTAATCGGGAGGACCGGGACGATTTCCGGTGGGCCGGCCTGACGTTTGGGCCGTGAGGGCCGGTGTTAATATACATTTTTTAATATTATTATAATTTTTGGTTTGGTGTTCATTCATGGCACTGAGTGAGTATTACCTCCATGCTGTTACCGCTGTCCCTGTGGGCCGTCTCCCTCGGCAGCCTTTTTTTTTTCAGAGGCATCCTGACGTAACAACACGTCCGTGCAGGCTAAAAACAATTAGCTCCGCCAGTCGGAGTCTGTGAGATGAGCCAGATAGTAGCCGCGGTGCTGGACTGCCGACAAGATGGACAAAAAGCGCAAGGGTGGCGCGGAAAAGAGAAGAATTAAAAAGAGGAAAGCGCTTGAAAATGATGCAGCAAAATGTGCAAAATAGCGACTAATTTAACAAAACGAGCTCGAGTCTGAAACGAAAGAGGATGATGATGAAACTGGTAAGGGAAGGTGTTGAATAAAATGACACTTGCACCGTGTGATGACGTCACATAACTGGGGAAACTTTGTCTTGTAGCCCCTCAGAAGAGATGCAGCAGCACCAAGCAGCAGCCATGAGCCCAGCACAGGTGCAGAGTGGGCAGGTAGGATTGTTCACTGAGTGAATGTCAGAATTAATGTCAGAGTAGGGGAGAGTGGGGTAAATTGAGCCAGTGGGTAAGTTGACCCAGCCCCTGTTTCTGGGAAACAGTAAATAATTCTTGTCATGAGGCCCTAAATTCAGAAAGCCCTTATCATTTCACCCTGCCTCTGTTGAAGAGAAGCACCTGGTACAAACAGTTGGTACTTTTAACACAAAAAACTCTTTTGGTTTGTCAGAGTAAATTTACAGCATGTCTTTGAGCTTTTTTTATTAGTTCCGCTTTATCCAGGTCTAAAATGGTGTAATATACATATTTGTTATTTACCAATGTATAAAACTATATGACTCATTTGGCTACGAATGAGCCTGTAGTTTGCGTCAAATCGTAGTGGGATGGTTGTTAAAAACTGAGTGTTGCACAGTACTGCCCCACCAAGAATATTTTTCACCAGCCGCCACTGTTCCATACTCAAATACTCGACATTTTGAGTATACTGCGTCAAAATGAAAAACGGTATGCTTAGTATGTGAAAAATGAGTATGCAAAAGTACTCGGATGATGTACTCAAATCGGCCCGGATTTTGAGTATGCAGCTGTGGACACTCAACGTACTCATTTCCTCCAGCGACGATGGCAGCGGTGAGCTGTGGCTCTGCACTGACTACGGTGGATGTGACTGCGCTGTTCAAATGGAAGTTATAAACACGTGTTGTTTCCACCAAGCACCATAAGCGGTTGTCGTTTTGAGTTCATTTGTTGTGTACGTTGTTTTTTTTGTTTGTTTTGTGCCACGAATGGTCGGCTATCAGTTATGCTAACGCTAGTTGGGCTAGCAGCTGCCGGGGTCCGAGCATTACCCTGAATAATCGGTCAAATAAAAATAACCAGCGGGCTATATCCTGCACAGGGACTATATGATCAGAAGCACCACTCGGACATCTCTGTTTATTGGTGTATTTTAATTGTCGCGGCGTCACGCGTAGCTCTTGGTTGCCTCAGTCAGCTGCACTGACACCTGTAAAACACAGGTATCGGTAAAACACCGATACCTGTGACTCTACACCGCTGTTTGTGATGTTGTTAATATGGGATTAATGTTTGCCTTCGCTGTAGAGGATACTGATGTTAGAAGTGCGGGGAGGGCTTTATTAGTCATAAATACTCGTTAGATACGGCAGCTATTAGCTACCTTTAGCTTGGTAGATAGCCTGTGAATAAAGCCAGTATCCGCTACGGAGGTTTATCTGCAGCACATCATGTCATTACTGTCATGTTTCCCATTCGATGTCTGTAAGGTTACATGTTTTGCTCTTTCTAGGGACGGATGAGTAAACCAGGGGCCTGATAGCCTGGAGGGTTGCTGCCTGTTCACGGGGAGGCATAATGCAACAGGTACCTGCTATGAGTAAGTGAAAGCTGAGGTTATAATAAAACACTATTGTTATGGTTTGTATTTAACTTTTTGAATAACATCCTGTAGGGGGTTCATTGCAGAAAGGGGGCTGGAGGGGAAATTCACCCCAGCCCTTGTCAGTAAAAACATGGGAAAACTTGGTTTGCTGTGATGTGATCAACAAGTGGATGCTGTATGATGTGAGTGTACAGTCATAATTACGTAATTCTGTTTTTCTGTATTGTGTTGTCCTTCCTGCACAGGACCTGAAGTACCCAAAAACGGAAGATGGACCTCCACCTGGTCTTTGGGGTACCAAAAGCCCTCTCCACCACACATCTGGCTCTGGACAGGTGACCATTAAATCACACCTGGAGCTGGTTCTGGAGAGGTTGTCAGTCAGTAGGGGGTGATGAGGGCAATGGGCTGCCTGAGGCAGGGGTAGCCCCCATCACCAAGGATGCAGAAGCCTGGCAGAGGATACTTCTGCTGCAGGTAAATGGGGCTGTGCTTCAGCACCCTCGTGTTGTGTGCTGATTTGGGAAGCCCACAAAAATGTTCAGAAATTTTGTGATCACACACAGCCTGAAACTGAACTGAATACAAAAATGTCATGTGCAGGTAACATGCTGCATGCTGGGCTGGTGGCTTCACCCACACATCAATGCTGCCAACAACCCCTCTGAATGCTGCTGATCCAGCCAACCAGGTGAAACCTGCACCCAGGTGAAGACGGTCCTCCGCTGATGGTCCCTTTGGGTGCCGAGGGGAACCATCAGACCTCCAAAGGACTCCCTGGTGAGGCAAAGACTGGCCGCAGGTCACTCTCCCCATCGAAGAACATCGGCAGGAGTGTCACTGTGGCGTTAAGCTTACAGTGCAGCCTGGGGTTTGGAGGCTGGGGAAATGCAGCACTAATGTCTTTGAATAAAATAAAATTAATATTAATGGTGGTGTTTTTGTTATATTATTTGTGGTACAAGTAACATGCTGATTTAACACTGATGTTTTAATTTAACCCTTTACTTCCAGCTCAGCTGCAGAATATAAGACATAAGCTATCTATATCTATATATTTCATATATATATATTCTATTTCTCTTATATATATCTATATCTATATCTATATCTATCTATCTATCTATCTATCTATCTATCTATCTATCTATCTATCTATCTATCTATCTATCTATCTATCTATCTATCTATCTATCTATCTATCTATCTATCTATCTATCTATCTATCTATATATATATATGCATTTTTATGATAAGAACTTTTTGCATATTAAATCCTACACAAATAATTTTTTTGGTTTGTTTGAAATTCTGTCTGTATCCTAAAACATCGACAGAAACAAACGTTTTTTTTTTTTTTTTCATTAAATATTTTTGAATATATCGACGTCTGCCAAACAGTTGAGCTTGGAGCTGGAGGTTGTGATGTCATGGGTGCAAATAATATACCTGTCGAACTACTGTAATACTTTAACTTAACTCATAATACTTTTTGCATATTAACTTATACAGAGTTATCTGTAGAGCGGGAGTGGAGAGAAGAAGAAAGAAGGAACACAGAATTGACTTTTTTATTTGTCTGTTAAAGATGTATTTATTATTACAAGTTTGAGCATCTTCTCATCTCTGAATGCATCATGAAAGTGGTCACTCATTAAGCACAGACCTCTGATTAATAAAATGTATTATTGGTTGAGAGCACATGGTTCAGAATATACTAATGGGGGAGTTTTCAGTTGACATTGTATATGTGAGCTTTACTAATTCTTACTGGTGGTTGAAAGTCCATCAGGAAGTACATAGCTGCCCTGAAGAAAAGACGCCCATGGTTTTCACTTACACCAGGCAGAACTACCTGATGGTTTTGGAAATTATCATTGTTAACGAGAAGAATGTAGTCGGGAAATTATGTATTTGCCAAGGAATAACCGAACAAGGTCATAATAATTCTGTTGTGTGTTGGTCATTTTAGAGCCCAATGCTGCTCATCACACGCCCAGCAGGTGGTGTATAGCCTTATCACCATGGATACACAGGTGTTTGTGTTAATTTTTTTCATCCACTGCCGCTCGGTTTGTGTCATGCAGCTGTTGATAATGAAAAGACTTAGCAATAACTTGTTAACGTGAAGGGGGGCTGCTGCCCGGTGTTTACGGTACGAAACACCCACCAAGCGGACGCTTCGGTCTCCGAAAACGGCGAGACAAATTAAAAACAGTCGCTATTACAAACAACTGGGCTCATAATCGTGATGTAAATACTTACTTTCTCGCTAGATAATATATTATTACTAGATGAATTTGTAGTTTTTACTGAATGCAGTTTTCTGTTATGGTCGGACTATTTTAATTTTCCCGGCGCTGCTTCCTGGCCGGCACGAAATGCATTCTGGGGTATTAAGTATGCATCTGTGTAAACGCTCGGGCAGCCGCGGCATACTCAGATCATCTTTGAGTATTCAGTATGCAGTATGTACTGATTGAGTAGGTAAGTAGATACACAGTATGCCATTTCGAACACAGCCATAGCTACTGCATAGCCACTGTCAAGCAAGAATCGTCTGATCAGGTATCTACTAGTTATCCTGGACAGAAAGACCCGCCCACAGTCATTTGATTGACAGCTTGAGCCATCTGGTAAAAGCAATGACAATTGGCAAATGGAAAAGACAATGTCAAAACGCACATGGAAAAGACAATGTCAAAATGGAATAAGCAAAAGCAATGATATGACTGCGTTTGTATATATTTTTTATTATTGATTCTTTTATTGATTCTCTTTTTATTTACAAATTTCTTTTATTAATTCTGTTTTTATTTACAAATGTCTTTTATTGATTCTTGTTTTATTTCCACATTTATTTCATTGATTCTCTTTTATTGATTCTGTTTTTATTTCCAAACTTCTTTTATTGATTCTGTTTTTATATCCACATGCATTTCCTTTTAATATTGGCACTCCTGTGATTCCATAATATTCCTCCATACTGCTCGTGCGCTGTAATCCAAGTGTCCTGAGCGGGTAACGTCCACCATTTACTCGAAACAACATCATTTAGCACATGTTTATAGCCTAAACAGCATTACTTGGCATTTCTATGATACACTTACGGGTGCCTACGGGAGCCGCGGCTGACCAAACAAAGGAATGCGCACTCTGCAATAACTAGGAGCGTAGAACAAGAAATCCCACATTCTGCTGTGAGCGACGGAGCCGTGGACAGACACAAGAGGGGTCAGCAGAATGTGGGATTTCTTGTGTTCTTGTTTCTTGTTCTACGCTCCTAGTTATTGCATCCTAGTCATGATATCAATGGCAGTGGACAGCGAGTATACCCCCAGATCTCCGGCTGCATCCTAGATGTTCCAAAACTACTCCACAGTGTTGTTGAGCATGAGGGTGAGTAGAAAATGAGGCCAAATCGTTGTTTGGGTGTAGTGTTCCTTTAAGTACATTAAAACCCGCCCAGCTCAGTTTAATCCACGCTGTTCAGTTACTACCTGCTGTGTTTTGGATTACAGCTTTACTGTATTAGGAGTAGTTGGTAGGACCATCATAGCACGCCTACACAAAATTGCAGTGGCATCCTGGGATGGGACCCCCTCGAAAACGAGATGCTGCATCTCAAGGGGCTATCCTAAATAAATTCAAATTCCTCATAACAACATTGAAGACACAAGCTGAAGCTCCTTAGTGGCCTTTCTTAGCAGGTAGGAGGTGAACATAGTTCATCACAACACTTAGAGCAGAGGAGAGTTTGTGAAGTCATTGAGCCAGCAACGGGGGATGTTTTATTTCTGTGTCAATGCCCTGACTCGTGGTGATACTCTGACCATTCAGAGGTCAGCAGTGTCTCCATGTCATGTTTCGTCAGCTCACTTGAGCTTCCCTGGAGTTGATACTTACCAAAAAAATGTACAAACCCCTAATGGAAAACCAAACAACCCAGAGTCAGGGAGATACCACATCGTGTAAAAGCCCCATACGTTTTGAATTTTGTAGGAAATATTTTAATAATTTTTTTATTATGTTCACTTGAATCTTTACATGTTAAATAGACATTATTTCACCTCATTGTGTTGTATGGTTGTATGGACCATTCAGACTTTACAAGGTTAGAATTTTGGCAGCCTTCTCAAAACCTGACATATAAAAAGGTTAAATATCACCCTTCAGCTTTACCTCAACTGCTGGTATTCTCTTCGAGACTTATTTAATCGTACTTTCCTGTTCTCATCCATCAAAATGTCACCCAGTTTCCGTACTTTGCCTCTACTGTACTTGACATTCTCTTCCTTACCCATCTGATTTATTTTTCTGTTCTTCTCCCGACATCCACTCCCCATACAGCCTCTCTGACCTAATCTGAACCCAGCATGAAGCTGTGAGCTTGTGCGAGACCACTCCTTATTAAAGTCTGGGTATCTGCTTGCTTACCATAATGTAACTGTAACAATATGGGAGAAACTTTTAATACAGACTGTGCACATCTAGATGTTGTGAGGTCTTCTGTCTCATGGCTCAGCCCTGAAAGTAAAGCTTGTTTGG